>JAEIIL010001680.1:0-22045 GCA_018905715.1 Drosophila lini | reverse complement strand
TCATAAAAATTTATTTAACTCCCTAAACAAAATACAAATTCAACTACAATAAATCAATACCTACAAAGTATTCAAAACAATTTAAGGACAACAGCTTGTTCTCCATAAGACTAAAATTAGGGGAGACCTCTGGGGTAATTTTTCAAACTTGTCATTTATTTTGTATTATTTTTTTTTGTTCCCACCATTTCCTACAAATATTTACCAGCTGTTGACAGTCAAGAGACAGATATAACAATTTAACCCACACCTTGGTGAAAATATTTGAACAAGGAACAAATCAAAACCGGTTCCTTGGTCAAGTGCAGGCTATGCAAATATTTGGCTCAGTGATCGGCAAATGGAGGCCAATATAGACTTCATTAACTAGGGAGCAGAGTCATATACCGGAGGGCCTCCAATATAAATGGGAGCTTGCTATCTGCCATTTCGAATGTTTTTATCAACGATAAGAGCCGGCTCCGGATACCTGTGCATACGTATACAAATAGCTGGGAATTTGGCCTACAACCCGGCAAAGTGGGGAAATGTAACTTCAGGAGGCCTTGAGGCTTTATCGAACAATAATGTTGCCTCACCATATTGAATTTGTTTGGGCAATAAGGTGAGTTTGGGAAAGAAACAAGGCAAATGTTCATCAGAGTTTACAAGAGGTTTTTTTAAATTTAAAGTGAAAAATATGTTTTAAATTCAGTTCAATGTTTTGTAATTACATTACTTTAACAGTATGCAATCCTTTTTAAATACTTTATTGATTATGTCTTTAAAAAGGCGTTGATAAGAATGCAATTAGCATTTCATTTAAAAATATATATGCAGCACCAACTCCCTTTTTATATCAACTCAAGTTCTCAAGTGGCAATCAAGTGCGGACTGCCTATTAATAGCACCTCTTCGATCGAATTTTAATTTCAGTTGACTTAACAGATTAGCGCTGGTTAAATTTATGGGTTCTTGGCCAATATTTACCGACGGCGTTCGTACCCCGGAGGTATAAAGTAATTATCGTCTATTTAATAGCAATTATCACTCAACCATTTTACGCCTCGGGGTATTGAATTTTCCGCCACCGTAAATCATCAGCCAAAGTTGTACTTTGTATGTGGCGCTATGTTGCGCATACGCCATGTGTCACACGAAAGCCCCATGACAAGTGCGGGTGTATGGAACCCAAGAAAGTAACAAAAAATGGACACATGCACGAGTACTTAGATCAAATGATTTAATTAGCACTGGCCCCTCCAAGTGTGTTCGGTTTTAATTACATATATTTTATCAGGCCGTCAAAGCTTACGGCTGCGACGGCAGCAAGTCGTCGTGGCCCATGTGTCAATAAGTCAAATGATGTTAATTAATTGAGGCCGATAGCGAAATGCTCTGCATTAGACAGCCTGCCAGAGCCACTTCACGTTACGCTGCCTCTCGTAATTACTCCGAACGCACTGTTACATAACCAAGGACGGTGGGAGCCTTGCCAAGCTTATTATTTTGCCCTGGACGTCCGCGGACAGTTTGGGTGAAGTGCAGTGCAATGATGACAAACGACCTGCTTCAGAAATTAATTACTTACTTAGTTAAACTTTAGGAGAGGCTACCTAAGAGAGCGACTAGCTTAAATTCCCCACTCAAAACGTATTTCATAATTCCGAGGTAGCAGTGGCCAGCAGATAAATCCAAATCAATCATTTTTTAAAAATAGAATATAGTCACATTCAAAAAAGACTTTGGATTCCAAAATTAAATAACTTTATCGCAGTTTCAGCAAACTCTACAGCTATATCAGCAATTAAGTTTCTGATAATCAAAACAGTTTGTTCTTGTGCACCGCCGTTGAGTGGTTGAAGTGGTGCTGTGCTATCCGAAAGGCAATGCTGCCGGGACGAACCAGCTTTTGCTCTAATGCATCGCCATACAGCTGCACCAGCGAAGGCTCCTCTTCCACGGGCTCCAGGTAGGCAGACACTCCTCCCAATAGCTAAACGGATTTAACAGAATTAGGATTTTCCTAGTATTTTCCACAAAATTAAACTCTTAGAACCCACCAAACTCTCATCGCAGTTGAGGAAACGCACCGCCTGTACATGCTCGGACCACAGACGACGCCTCCACTTGTTATCGTACTTTTGAGCCAGGGGAAGTAATACCAGGGAGCTGAACAGCTCATCGCCGTAGCTGGCTGCCTCAAAGTGCTCTACAAACAGATAGTAGAGTGGCTCAAACCTAGCCTTATCCACCAGCTCCGCATCGAAGTCAAAGTCATGGGCGGCATTCTGTTCGTAGAAATCCATCAGGTAATCGCGCAACAGCTCATGCAAATCCGGCTCCAGGAACTGTGAGTCGGGCCCCATGAAGGCAATCATCAGATACATAAGCTTCTCCAGCGGGCTAACCACCTGCAGTCCTTCCCGTTCCAATTCCCTCACGAACGACAGCGTCATGCGGACCACCTGGTTTTCTTTACAGAAATAAAAAGAAAACAACAACGATGGTTTATCCTTCGAAAATTGAAAAAAAAAAGATTGAAGTGTGCGCTTTCTCACCTGAGTAAATGGCTGACGGTTGCTGCTGCACATTTTGCAAGTAATTGCTAAGGATAAGCCGCATCTGGAAGAAGGGCCAGTCGGCGGGCAAGATGGGTGGTTGAGTGTAGCTTAAGGATAGCGAAGGCTCTGAGTTGTCCTAGAGTTAAAGCAAAGGGAATATACTTTAATATAAAAATCTAAGTTTTATACTTTAATTTAAATAATACGAATACTCCTTAATATAAAATATATACTTTAATATAAAAAATATACTTTAATATAAAAAAGATGTTCACCGCAAATCAACTTTTTTTTTAAGGGTACTCGGGAGATTCCCTATAACTTCAACCCCTTTAAATATTTCCTAATACAAAATTTAACACACAATTTTTTAAATTTTGTGTTATTATATGGTATATAATTTAATAAGCTAACTTTTGCCGTTGCTCCAGGACACATTTTTGAATAGTGTCCCGTTTAGCATAGAATTATGTTTGTTTAATTATTTGTTTTATAAAGCAACATTTTTACATTTCTTTTAAGAAACCCCCAATTAAATCTAAAAATTCCCTACTTATTTAGTACTTACAGCAATTATATGGGGATAGACGATTTCCAGGCACGTCTGTTGCAGCAGCTTCAGACTGGCCTCGTCCAGCTTGACATAATCCCCATTGAAAATAAACCGCTCGAAGGTGCTCTTGATTTGCGCGGCATGAGCCGTGGACAGGCAGCACAGATAATTGTAGACCAACTGCAGTAATTGCGGGCGCTTCAAGTACGTCTCCATGCCATCGGTGATCAGGAGCTGGTGTATGAACCTTAGCTCGCTGCGGGCAAAAAAGTTAGTGGCCAGGACGCGATTCAGCTGCGAGCTTAGCTGCCGCAGATACTCCGCCAGCGGCTCCAGAACCGCCGGTTGCATAAGTGCGTCGAACAATGGACGCTTCTCGCTGCTCTCCAGCGACACGGCAGCGAACAGGGCCCAGAGGTTACTCAATAGATGCACCGGATACGTCTCGCTGAGAATCAGCTGCGGCCCATAGTCGTGCATCAGCACAGCGCCCACATTGGGCAGCGCAGCGTGCGCATGGCGTCGATCTATGGGGCGTCTCAGCAGTACAGATCCCTTGCTGGTGGAAAATAGCAATTTAGGGAGTAATTCAATAGGTGGTGGTGGCACCGCCCCAAAGCTCAACTCACGCCAGGTCTTGGACGCTTGCAATGAAGCTGCTGGACTGCACGAACTTGGGCAGAATGCTGCGAAGAAAAGGCTGGAAGCTAGTGGGTCCTAAGAAGCCATTCCGCGAGAACCAGGACACGGCGTACAAGGCGGCACTTAAAAGTGTCATCTGACTGAACTGGAGTGGAAGGGGTTTTCAGGGTTTGTAGGTTGTTTTTAAGGAATATTTGGAGTTTTTAGATTTACTTATCAGACCACTCACCTCCTTGATTCTTTCCATACGCGTTGCCTTATGCAGCCAGCTGCAGCAGCAATTGTTCAACGGCTCTACGAGCAGCTTCTGCCCCTCAACGTCACAGGCTCCGCTCTCGCCGCTGGCCACCAGGGCGGCCAACAGGGCGGCTGCGTGTTGGCGCACCAGCCCCGAACCGCCCACATCACCAAAGGCACAGTGATTACAGTGCCAATCCAACAGCTGGCGAAGCGCGGGCAGGAACTGTCTGAAATGAGATTCCCAATGATAGTTATTACGCCCCTTCAATTGTCAGGTTCGTCTATAAAAATGAGCTGCACTCCACACCCAAGCTCAGTTCGATTTTTGCAAATTTTTCAACCGGATTCACTATGACGTCCTGGAAGTTAAGCCTACTTTTGGCACTGCTCATCCTAACTGAATTTATTCCTTCAAACCAAGCAGTGAGTAACTCTGAAGTCAAAAATAGCTGCTGCATGACTTAATGTCCTTTTTAGCTAGAGATCAACCCGATGATCTTAAAGCAAGTGAAGAAGCTTCGCTTGCGTTGCGTAAATCAAACTGGTGTCTCCGTAGGTAAGTGAAACCCTAAAACCAAACTAAAAAATAACCAGTTTGATTTTTGGAATAACAGAAATAATGGAAAAGTCTATAAGGGATCAGATGTTTCCCTATAATGAGAAATTGAACTGCTTTTTACACTGCATGTTTGACATGTTTGGACTGGTAGGTAGCCCTCCCCCTTCAATTATTATCCTTAGCAATTTTTGATCTTGAATTCGCATAGATTGACACCCAGAATGTAATGCATTTGGAGTCGCTGAAGGAGGTCCTGCCGGAGGAAATACACGACACGATCAACAGTCTAGTCAGCTCCTGCGGCACCAAGAGTAAGTAAAAGGTTGAATTTCTTGAGGTTGGGGTATGGTATATAATTTTTGTTTTCGTTTTTTTTTTTATTAAAAATGTCCAATATTTTAAGAATGTTTTAATGTGAACAAAGGTCGTTTGGCATTCAAGAAGTTTAAGGCGCTCTCCTAAAAAATGTCATTTTTAACTCAAAATCTATTGGACCAATCATTTTGAAATTTGCCACATAATTTCTTTAAATAATTCAAAATGTACTCACGTCGGAAAACAAAAAATTGCTTAACTATTGTGTTATTATAAAATATTTATTTTAATTTAATAAGCGAATTTCAGCCGTTTCTGCACAACAAATTTTTGAAAAAGTGGCCCGTTTTGCACCGAATTAACCATACTCACCACCCAAAATTAAACTAGATTATAGATTGGTATTTTCTACTCTTTTAACAGAAGGCAAAGATGGCTGTGAGACTGCTTATGAAACAGTCAAGTGCTATATCGATGTCAATGGTCGGTTTATATGGAGTGAGGTTATAGTGCTGCTTGGGTAGCGAGCCCAAAACTCACCTGAAGACATCTCGATTCACGATTCCCAGGATAAGCAGACAGCGCAGCAGTCGCAATGCCTCGATCTGAACACGCACCATGGGGCCCTGCCAAAGCGATTCAGATTCAAAAAAATTGAGAGCCTTTCATATACAATAAATACACCTAAACAAACCTTATTGTCCTGGAGAAACAAGTATTGTTGTAGCCTTAAAATTAAGACTCCCTTGGAAATAATCTTGGCAATGTCCAGATGCTGGCAGGTCAGCACTCGGATGAGTTTTAAAAACAAAGTTTGGGGCTGTCCATAAAACTGATTTTTTCCCAGCGACGGAGGTAGAAAATGTGTAAAAAGTACTTCCAGAAGATAATTTTCATTGCTCAACTGTCGGGCCACCTTGAGGTTGGTTCGCGCGATTCTTATGAGCAGCTTCAAACAGGACTCCACGGTGCTGTTGTCCGGCTTCACAGAGTCTAAGATAAAACTAAATAAAAAACCCTATTTAAAATAGTTTTCCCAGCGGGAGTCTAAGATAAAACTAAATAAAAAACCCTATTTAAAATAGTTTTCCCAGCGGGAAGGGAAGTGTAAGACCCACCTAATCCTTTGCAATATATTTGTTCGCAGCAGGCAATCCATGAGATCGGTCTCGGCCAGTTGGAAGTCATCCATTGACATACGGCTCTCAGACTCATCTTCATCCACCTCGGCGCGCACGCTCTGGCTGGTGGTCAGTAGCTTCATGTAGCGCTGCAGAAAAGCAATGGAATCGGGATCGGAATCGTTGGCTTCATCGTTGCCTCGATTTCCCAAGACTTGCAGCGTGGGCTGCCAGTGGCAATAGGCGTTATCATGGACATGATCCAGCAGTATCTCATCTGTATCATTATAGAAAATATTGGCCAGGGAACGGCTCACAACCTCGATTTGGGCAGGCGCATTGTCATCCAAGCCAAAACGCAGTAAAAAGAATATTTTTGATATGGGGAGAGTCAGGACTTGGTCATAGAATCCCTGATTATAGATGCTAAAAATACCCGCTATGGCACCAAAGGCCGAGATTCTTTGCTGCAACACAGTAGACCTTTAAAAGTATTAATTAGAATCAGAATTTTATAAAACATATCTAACAGTTACCTTGCCAATCGAAAGAGTTCTTGGAGCGTATAACCTGGCCTATCGGCTTCCTCGCCATGCAAATACAGCTCTCGTTCTGTTGAGTCCTTATCCTGGAGAGTGTGCGGCAGTAGCACACCCTTCCAGTCAAAGCGTGCATCAAACTGCTGCCCCGGCTTTAGTTCCCGCATCTTGGCTGGAATATCCCGCATCCAGGCCAACTTGTGGTCCTCTACAAGATTGAAATTAACCCAATTACCCTCATCACTTTTTTGCAGAAGCTCCAGAGCTGGGCTTGAGTCGGGAAGGGAGGTAACTGCTGGCCTTGTTAAATCGATGGCCTTCGGTGGCTGTGCTGGCGCATCAATTAGCTTTGGTGCTTTTTTGTTATCATTTGGTTTCTCCTTAGTTTGGCGTTTCTTGGTCAGCAAGGCAATCAGAGAGGGATCTGTACATTAAATTAAATTTAATTGAATAATTAAACTCTTTTAGATTTAAATTTATTTTAATTTTACCCAACGAAGCCAACAGTTTTTCCCGCTCGGCCAGAATATCCTGCTCACTCATTTGGTTGATTACATTTAGGTTTTCCTCATGTATTTCCTGTGCCATTTTGGAGTCCTTTTCCAGGGAACTTCTATTAATGCCTGGTGAATCCGTCTTGGTTGTTGATTCTCCTGTAGCTTGTGTGCTTGCCTCTAGTATCTGCCGGGCAAATATACTGCGGGGCTTGTTCGGGCTGGCCTAAAATAACAATAATTATAAATAATAACACAAGTCCCACGTTTCGACCACGATTTGCTTACTCTTTTTGGTTCCTGGATTGCTACTGGTCTTCGAACTCCTTGAGGTCTCTCCACAATTTCTCCCAGGACATTTTTAATAGAACTGGCACTTATCTTACTACCTTTTATATCGCCCAGAATGTTTTCCTGAATTTCATCCATTAATATCTTGGCCACATGTGGTCCAACAACCTCTGGCGGGACACTTGTTGCCTTTACTTTTATTTCTTCGGCTGGAGAAGCAATCTCCTCCAGGCTTTTCTCTGGAACCGAGGTAATACGTCCCAGCTTGGCCTGCTCTCGTCTCTGGGCAAACATTGACTTTTTGGGGGCTACAATATGGTTAAAAACAAAATAAACATAATGTGTGTCTCAAAAACGTTGTTATTTACCTCTATCTGCACGTACAAAAGCCGCTGCCGGCTGAAAGCCAGGATTTTTTGCTTTTTCGGCATTGAACTCGGCGGACATCCGCAGGATATCCTCCTCACTTTCGCCGGGCTTAAGTTTTTTAAACATTTTTGCCAGCAAACAATGAAATAATTTCAAAACAAATGAGAATCGGTGCAACCAGTGTGACCACTTGCCGTTGCGAAAATAATACCAAAGAACAAAATTTGTTGTTGTAGTTTTTAGCGTTAAAAATACCAAATATATGTTAAATTTTTTACGTTTTATTAATAGTTTATATATTTTATAGTTTATTCTATTATCATCAATTTACTGACCTAAACATATAAATGAATTTAAAAAACAATAAACTTTTAAGAAATAAACTATTTAATTTTGCTATCGAAAAATTTAATTTATTTAAATATTTTAATTTCATTGTTTAATTTGTATTCAAGTAGAAAAAACGATTTAATAATACATGCATTGACAGATTATTTGCTATGCCCGAATTCCGGGGAAGTCCCTACTTTTTGAAGGTGGTGCCTGTGTCGGCCAGGCACTTTTGGAGGGACTGCTGTGCCACCAGAGTGTCTTTGTGGGGAAGAGCAGCCACCTGGAAGAACATCTCAATGCCCTCCTTGAAGAGGTCGATGGCCTCTGAGGTTTTCTGGGCCTCCATGGCCCGGGCTGCCTCCCTATACAGCTCCTCGGTCTTGATCAACCTGACGACACTTTCCTTGAGCGATATATTCTTGCGGCAGCGCGGACAGCGAACGTCCTTGGCCAAGTCCTTGGGAAACTTCAGCAAGTTAACGCAGTTGGCCGAAGTGCACCTGGGAAACGTTAAAGAAATATTTACAGTTATTCTGGATTTCCTTTTTATAGAGAAATACCCACCAAAAGCGGACTTGCTTGTCCAGTTTCTGGAGCAGGGGCCAGTTCTCCTGACAGGCCATGCAATTGCAGCTAAACGAGTAACGTCCTCGCAAGGATCGCTGGCGCTCCTTGAGATTCATTTGAATGAATATGGGACCATAGTTGACGGCCACCACTTCGTTAGGACGATGTGGCTTGGTGGCCGTTAGGATAAGCTTTTTTCCCACAAAGTGACTAGCAACGCTGAAGTTGGCGGTTAAAGGAATATTAGTGTATAAGGTAATATAAAATTTAAAATTATAAACTAATATGTGAGGTTTCTGGATGAGACCGGAATATTTTTTAAAAAGCTTTCTTAAGCTAAACAATAATTAACGTTTTGGTTTAAAACGGATTTGAAATCAATTATAGTGAGGAGAAAATTACCCTCAAAAGTATGCTTTAAAAGGATATAGCTATGAAAGGATATACCATACTTGTGAGGGAAATTTCCATTGATTTAAAATCCGTAATTATTTCCTGCCTAAAGTTTATATAAAATGTTAAGATAGCATAAACACTGCGTATGAGTAATATTATGTCGTAATTTTAAAAAGGGAGAGATTAAACCCTTAAAAACTAAAACCTACCTGGGCCAGCACTCGTGATTAAAGTAAGAACCGGTGCCATAGAGTCCAGCGGCCACAAACACAGTCCTGCTGCCATCGAAGCGATGCTCCTCGGTCACCTGCGTTTGATATATCTGATGGGCATTGTACTGGAGCACCTGGAGCAAACCCAACAGAGCCGTGGCCACCTGCAGCTCCACGGCCGTGGGATTGACACCCTCCGTCTTGCGCCGACCAAAGTACAGAGCCTTCTGCAGGATTCGCATCAGGAAGCCGGCCATCAAAGACCGCTGAAGGTAATCCTCTGGCTGGCGCTCCTCCTCATGGGCGCACAGGTGCTCGAACAGCAGATTAGCCGTGGCCAGACCTTCCTCCAGGTTGGGCGCTTGGGTGAAGACACGCAGGGCTATGAAGCATAGAATGGACATGCCGGAGCCAATCAGGAGATCCATAAACTCGCACTCGAAGCGGTGGTAGCTGGAGCAGGCCTCACCCATGCACTGGGCAGAGCAGAAGGCAACTCCCGAGCAGTGTAGACAGGATACCGGCGTGTGCAGCCTGTAATTGTTTAATTAATCCATAATCCTGGACGTCCATGTACACGAAACCTACCTCTTGAAGCAATGATGACAGTTTGTGCCAAAGAAAGAGGGTATCAGGCAGGCGGCCACTGGTTCCTCACAGAGCACCACATCGCCAGTTGTGAGACCTTCGGCGGCCACCACGAAGCGACCCTTTTCCTTGGTCTCCACTAACTTGACCACCTTGGCTGCTCCACTCAGCTCCGGATTCTCTCCGTGCGTCAACTGGGGCACCTGTCCTGTGTGGTTCTCTTTGGGCACCGGTTTTACCGCAGCTATTTCCTTGCGACACAGGGCAATATGAGTGGGATCAGAACCAGCCATTTTCTCAGCGATCTTGAGCGAGATCTCAGCCCGGGCGGATTCTCCCATGACTAGAAATATCTGATACAGTTTCGTTTCCCATTTGATTATCCCCATTAACCCACCTGCATATGCCTTGGCCATCTTGCAGTAGTAGTCCACACTCGCCTTCAGCTCCAGTCCAAAGTTTGTGGCCAATTTTAGGTCACTGAGGGCAGCCTCTCCCTCGCCCAGCCGGATGAGAATGGATGCCCGCGATCTGTAAGCCAATGCCAGGGTGAGTCCATCATCGATGGTGGGATCTGCATTCCGATCTGGGGCCCGCATCACGGCCAGATTGGCAGCTAGCAGCGCCTGCTGCAGGAGCTCCCTACTGCTCTCCTCCGCCTCACTGCCACTCATCAGGAAAAACTTGTCCGCCTGGGCGCGTCGCTGGGCGGAGAAAAGGGCGTCCTTCTGCTTGAAGACCGGCTGGACATGCTCTAGGACACCCAGCACCGGATCGCACACCTCGCGGTCGCTGAAGATGGACAGCACTCGGGCTGCATTGGACTTGAGCTTGCCGAAGTAGTTGCGCAGCCACTTGTCGCCACATGCCTCACGCACATCCACGCAGAACTCGTTGAAGAAGCCCTTCTTCTCCGACTGGACGGTCTGCGTCGAGCAGATCTGGTGGTAGGCATCGAACTCCATTTTATCCTGCTCGAATTATGTAAAATCCAATTCAATATTCTGAAAATTTTTTAATTTTCGTCTGCGTTTTTCGATCACCCCTGCGCCGTTGAGTATTGAAAACAGCTGGCGGCGGACGACGATCCTCCAAAAATAGCCACCGGATGGTTCAGTTCGCCGCAATGTAAATGCTCGCATCGAAATCTTGAACTAGTACTAGCAGTCATCGGTGTTCACTTTCGATAAGTTGGCTCCTGTTTTTTGAAAATTATTTTTTGGGTTCTTTTTTTTCAAGATAATTAAAAGTTTAAAAAAATTATCTTTGATTCAATTGTAAATTTATTTCAGTTATAATATTTAATTTTATTTGTAACTGGAATCGGGCTTATAAATCACATTAAATAATTTATTTAAAAATTAGCTAAACGTACAAAAATATAACAATATGTATATCCGAGTATTTTCATAGTTATATATTCGTAGTTAAATATTTAAGTATATTCAAGTTTTAAGGTTTAAATTTATTTTAAATTTAAGTTTTTAAATATATTTCTCATGGACTAGATAGACTTAATAGAGCCGCTTCTTGGAAAGATCTCCAAACTTTACCCGAATTAAAAAATTTTTTGACTGGGAACCTGTGAAAATGAGAAAAAAAAAAACTAAAGGAAATTATAAAACAAATATTTTGTGTTGTTGAAAGTTCATTTTAATTATTGTATTTATTTGCTCGAATAATGGTTGCATGATTCTCAGTGATCAACTTCATTTAAATTGGTAAAAAATGGTTCTAAAAATGCGTTACATATTTTAGGATAATGAAAAATCATATTTAAAGAGTCAGTACTTCCACTAGACGTACAAAAATTCAATTGGCTAATTAAGAATAGGGTACAAATGATACATAGTACATAGTTTTAAATTCAAAATTATTACAATGTATAAAATAGGATTGAACTTAGGACTGGTCCGGTTTTAGATTCTCATGATATAAATAAATTATGTGAAGGATGTTTCTCGCTCGTTTCTTCTTGTTTTGTTTTTGTTTGTTTTTTAGCTTTAGTCACAATTAATCTCGTTGGCTTTCTTTTTGCGTTGCGATACGATCTAGGAGAAAATGTTACTAAACTTAACAAATAAAATGCTACAAAATTTCAGCCTCGCCGCCGACAGCTCCGAAGCGTTTCAAGTCGGTATTATAGTAGGTATATATATATATATGTGTATATTATTAACTATTATCATCACATTGTAAACGTTAAGTGTTTCTCATTATTTTGTGTAATCCATTAATCTATGCAGAAACGAGTTAATCGTCGTGTTTAATGTCTTTTTTGTGTGCACACAAGCTTAAAACGCTGCCGAATTCGCTGATTTCTCCGATTTCCCTCACTCTGACAGACTAGGAGCCCGTTCCGCCGTTTTTTTGTTTTTTTTTTGGTATGTGTTTTTAGCACTGCCTACGTACAAATGTAAATAAATTAGCACTTATTAGTTAAGAAATGTGTTGAGGGACTCTTGCTTCCATAACATTTTCTCGCATTTACAAATAAATTAGCCGTAGTATCACTTATTTTGTATTTTAAGAAAATAACCAAACTAATTTAACTATAAATTAAAAAGAAGTATTAACCCAGAACATGGAAGAGGCCTGTTACTTTACACTTAAGGAAAGCAGCTGCACGAGCAGAGAGAGAGCGGAGAGTGTGGCCCGACTTAGTCTACCTCTACTACTATACAAAATGGAGGAGGAGGAGCACAGCTACAGCCACGGCTTTAGCATCATAGCATTGCCAGCGGCAGCCCGATCCGCCCTGCAGAGCGGGGCCGCTCCAACCAGCGCAATGAGCTTTTGCGCCGAGCTGTGTGTTAACCTGATCGGATCGAGATTTGGGACAATAGCTGACATCTCACGACATCTTGATGCCCAGGGCACGACTCGAGTATTCGTAGACCACGTAGCTGATGGACACCGCCGGCAGCACCTTGAGGAAGTTGGGCGTGATGCCGCGATACAGCCCCGTCAGACCCTCCTGTCGCACAATTTTGCGGAACAGGCCCGTCATGGTCTCCTCGCCGCTGTGCGCATCGCTGCTTTTCAGGGGGATTTGCGTCTTCCGCTTTTGATTGGCAATCGTTTCGGCGGCTGTAAAGGTATATGCGTGAAATTAATTTTAGGAAATTTAGGAAAGTCGTTAAAAAGTTGCTTTAAATAAATCACAGAACTAGCAAGTTTCTAGATATATTTAAGCATTATGTTAGAGTTAACTTACCTTGTGCCTGTAGCCGAGTGCGCACCAGCGCCAGCGGGTAGGAGCACAGCTGCCCCAGTGCACTCGATGTACTGCCACAAGCCAGAAGCACCAAAAAGCTGGGCTGCTCGTTGTTGTCATGACTGGCAATATATCGCCGCTTCAGGGTCTCGTACACAGCCAGATCGATGCCGGCATAGGGCAGGATACCCAAAATATTCGGCACATAGCCACGATAGAAGCTGCGCGCTCCCTCGTGCTTGTAGATCTTGGCCGCTGCATCGGCAATGCCGGCATACTGTCCCGTCTTCCGTAGCGCCAGGCGCGTCTTTAATACTTCCATGGGATAGATGATGGTCTGGGAAATGCCACCTGCCGCAGCGCCAGCATAGAAACGCTCCACGATGCTCATCTGTCGGCTGGCATCCTCGCCGCGTATCAGACGCTTCATTTGCTCGTAGGCGGCAAATTTCAAAGCCGTTTCGGGGGCAATCTTCAACACATTGATGCCATTGCCACGCCACATGCTCCTCGAACCGCCCTCCTTAAGCATGATCTGCATACACTCTGAGATTCCCATTCTTTGTGTTTGTACCTATAAGGTGAGATAAAGATATTTTAGAGGGAGTTCTAGGGGAGGATTATATAGGGTTTGGATTCTCACCTGCAAGTACACCTTTATCCTGTCCAGCGGGGCCGTACACGTTCGGGAAACAGCACCGGCTATGCCACCAGCCACCAAGTGTCGCCACCAGAGGCCCGTCTGCATCTCTTTCTGTGTGAAGTCATCAGGTACATTCATATCCTCGCCAATGTCGAGGTACTGCAAGGATCAAAAAGGAGAAGGGTTAGAAGATCCCTTAGATTTTATTTATTTTATAACTATAAAAACATCTAGGCTAATTAGGCTAAGCTAGTTGAATGGAATGAAGAGGCTACAGAGGAATAATTGTGGGATATGATTAACCTTGAATTGCATTCATTATTTTACATGAAAGGGATTAACTATTGAAACTATTCAAACTATTGAACTTTTAAAACAATTTCCCCATAATTATAAACCTTTGGCGCCATGATTGGACTCTCCTCTCTTCCAAGAATAAGCGCCACGCCACCCAACTGCAGTTGGTGCTGTAATACTAAAATAAAAAAGATGCAACAGACGCAAGAGTGATGTGATAGCCACAAACACACGCTACCCGCCAATCCTCAAGAGAATTGCGGAAGCGGGCACAAGAAAAAAGGCAATGTGCGGCAGCCGTAAACAAAGGTTATATCATACACATTAGTTTCGCGGCTCGTGCAACTATATAAATACACTTTCGTATATATCTCAGGTTCGTGCCTCTGGTATATACTTAATTTTCGCGATTTCTGTTTTCTTTTTTTCTCTACAGACGTGCCCTCAACCCCGCCTCGCAAATAATTGGCTCGCCTCTTGGTTGTGCAATTTTGCCAGCAAATCTCCTTTCAAAACTAACCCAGCCAAGTAAAATATTAATTATTTTGATGAATTGCCCAGCTTTGGGCTTTCGCTGAACGATTTAAAATCGAATTACGGCCGCTGATAGTCTGAAAGCTGTCTGGAAATTGATAACAATTATCAGGTCTTGTGATGTCTAAAGCTTTCCGGCGAGCAAAGAACGTACTGAATCCCAACGATTGAGCGTTGGAGAGTTTTAAGGAAAGGTTATTACACTTTTCCAACCCCCTGCCAAGGTAAAAGTAGTTAAACGATTTGTTTATCTCTATTCTGCGTAGCAAGATATATCTAGTAATTCCCGGTAAACACATCCGCTTTTGGGATGTGACAAATCATTTTGCGTGTTTGTGACAATTTTTTGGCGACTCTCTCTCTTTTTTTTTGTCCCAGAATGTGAGACTTTAACCTCTGAACACTTGGCGGGGGGTCACGTTCCCTGAATGCTTTCAGTGTACTTGGCAGCTTAAAACTGGGCTCAGACCTCAGTTTGCTTTCGTAATTAGCGATTAGCAATCACATGGCAGCCCATTCAGAAATTGTGGGAATTAGTTTGGTCAATTAACAAAATGGAATATTAATACAAGCGATGGAAATTTTTCATGGAATGTAAATTGCCCGCCGGCAAGTGCACCGTCATTTCCCATGGAATTTATCATTTCCGAATTACTGTATATATAAAATATATATCTCTACAGTCACATGACTGCGAAAAAAAAGCTTTTTTCATTCTATTTATTTTATATTTATTTTTAGCATAGCCGTGAATTTTGGCGCACCAACGTGGAAATGGCCGTGAAAGAATCTCTCTCCGTACGTCAAAAGCAGGTTAACAAACGATTAAGGGGGTAAGGTAATTAATTTTTTATTCGATCATAGCAAAATTGAAAAAGTATTGCGTAGCTTAACGATAGTCGTTTGGTGTTATTTGTTTGTATCACAATGTTTAAAGCTTGTTTATTATATTTTTTATTGCCTTAATTTTCAATAAAAACTAGGGGCTTTGGACTTTATTGATTAAAAAAAATGGTTTCCCGGCTTGGGATTTACCCATCCATGAATGACTTTTACTGATCATGGGCACTCGGCTTATAACATACCTACTTCAAGGCAAGCATGCTTGAATGGTCAATCAACCAAACGAGATATGAAGGCAAACGGGGCCAAGGGAGTTACACTGGAAATAGGGGGTTTCCAAAGTACATACATATATACTTTTAGATATCAGAGTGGATCACCCACCGACTGATGAACTTGACTCATCACAAACAGAATTTGCTGCCGCGATCTTGACTGGGGTTAAATCCCCGACGAACAACGACGTCAGCGAGTTTCGAGTAAACAGCGCAACAGTGTAATGTAAATATCGACAAGTTTATAAAGAGAGCAAGCGAGAGAGAGAGAGAGGGGGAGAAAACTGTTGACGTCACGGCAATTGTGGGGGCTTGACCAAGTGGCCCAAAGTGAGGCAGGGGGCACTGCGGAGGAGGAGGTCACATGGCGCTGACTCAGTGCGTATACTTGTTACACTCTGACGCCTTAACACACATACGCAGTGTTGGCCAAGAGCAAAAGTCATGACGCTTGGCAACAAATTCATATCAGGAAGAGAGACCGAAAACTACAAGACAGAGCGAGCATGCCAGAGAGCACAAAGAGCACCACGCGCAGCGCGAATCTTAGGCCACTTCCACAGTGTGCGTTAAGTATGTCGTCTTCGCCGATCACCGAACCAAAGACCGAGTGCGGTGAGGACGGGGACCGGTTCCCTATCAGCACGTCACCCGTCGGAGCTCGTTTTAGCCCGTCGCCGCCGCTGTTGCTAGGCGACTTTTTAGTGCTCTGTTCATGGGGCAACTTTAAAATCGACAAAACCAAACCGCGACGAAGGCGCACATAATGAAATATTGTGTAAGTACAAGTGCAGAGCGAGCACAAATGCAACAGCTGCGAAGTACAAAAAGCGGAATGGAATTTCAATCGCTGCCATTTCGAAGGGTATTTATAGAAGAAAGGAGATCAGGGAAGTGAATAGCCATTGCAGACTTTTATCTCAGATCTTTAAACAATTATTTCTTTAGCTAGAACTAAAATTAAAGCAAATTAATATTGATTTTTCTGTGTTATTGGGTCTTAATCACTTGAAACAATGTGCCCTGCCCCCATGGAGATCCCCATTGAACAAGTTCCCGGTAAAACCACAGACGATAAGATAAGCCTAGCGCTAATAATTAACCAATGAGTCAGCATCCGCTGCAATTGACTGGTTCCTGGAACCCTAAATAAGCCATAAGGCCAGCATGAAACCTACCCGTCCCATCATATCACGGAATATGATCACAAAATCCTCCATCATGTCGCCAGCGACTGCCATCTGCTGGATGTTGTGGTAATCAACTGGCAGATTGTACTGATATGTGCTATTCCGCAGCATTTTGTCCAGATTATTGCACTGTTGCACTTCTTCCGATTTCAAACTATGATTTCCGTTTCCGCTAATTTTGGCGCCGGAATGTGGTGGCTTTCACTGCCCGTTGGTTCGGGAAACAATTGCAAACTTTCACTCAAAACCGTTACAAAATATGTGCACGGCTCGCTATTGGCTTTTTCAGTATATATTTTCCTTCTTTTTAAAATGTGATTTGTTGGTTTGTCTGCGCTCTCGATGCTGTGTATGTTGTGGCCTTTAAACGCGACTAGACTTTGGCCGATTCGCTTGATTGCAATTTGTGTTTACACTTGTCGCATAAAGAGAACGGCGCTCGGGCTTAATTATATAACTACGCTCCAGTGTGGAGGAGGCGCTTTTATTTGGGGGCCTAGAGGGGTTACGACGCGCGCACAACCAACGCGGGAGCCAGCTGACAGAAGACTGAATCCGGGCCAGCAAGAGGCCAGAGTCGAGAGCTGAAAGACGAGAGCCGAGAGCGTCTGCCGCCGATCGCCGAGGCCGAAGCTTCGCGATATCGCGTCGCGAGCAAAGTGCACCCATTAGTGCCTCGCTCTCCGTCTCTCTCTTTCTCTATATATGGTATTATAGCTTGCCTCCCTGGCCCCCTTTTCGCCTCCCTTTGGGTGGGCTCGCGCGTGTCGGCCTCTGAACAACCCCTACCCAAGAAACTATTCCCGCCACCGCCACCCAGACTCGGCTTCTTCCCAATTAGCTATCATCATTGTTTGGGCTTTTTTTGACACGCATTCCCCCATAGATTTTCCCCGACATTTCATATGTCCATGCCCTTCAACTTTTTGGACAGCCGTCGAAATAATAACAATAGGAACGTCTGGCTGCAAAGGGTCGAGGGATTAATACCCTATAAAAGATTTATATCAGGTACTTCAGCTACATTTTAAGGGGGGTTACGACACTCTGGGAGCTCCAAAATATGTTTAAAAATGACTATACAATTATTCTTAAAGAATTTCGACGGGTTTAAAAACAAATGTAATGAAAAACGTTCCTAGAAAAAATAGCTTATTCGTTTCTTGTGTTTCCCAAGTGGGTTTTCGGGGTACCCAATGAAAAAATAGAGGCACTCATGGAACTCAGATATTCATAAATTTATTTTGTTTTGTGGAATTTGTCCCTTTTCAAATGTAGCGCATTTTTTCCCTTCGAGTTGAAATAATCGAAAAGAAATACTTCATTAAAAAGGAAAAAAAAATGTATTTTCAAGTCGGATGAATGGGAAAAAATTCCTTACTTAAATCCCGGCATACCCTTTTTATCCAGTAAAAAGTAGGTAACAAAACTAGCTAATAAACGATAATTTCAGTCAATGGGCCAGACACTTTTGGCATTTATTTGGCTGTTATTGTTTACACGTTTCGAATCTTTATCACAGAGCAATTTTTCGCCTGCCAAACCGGATTGCACCGATTTCGCACCATCTCAAGGGTTTGCCACCCAGCGAACGAGCGGGTTGATAGCCACATGACGGGCGTGTGACTTTATTAGCTTCTCGCCCGAATGACGCTCTCTCAACCAGCGGTGTGATCTTTATTGTGTTTACCACCGGTGGAAACTTTTCCCCCACATTACCACCATACGTCACACGTGTCGGGGAGAACTTCGCGCGTGTCGTCAACAGAAAACACATTCCAAAAAATTTCAAATAAAAATACGCAAAATAGAAATGGCACAGTGTTATCAAAAAAAATTCATTGGAATAACAAGCTAGTCACTGGAAACTGAGCTCTGACCACACCGAGATAAGCGACAAAAAGTCTCAGGGATAACCGCAGGCAGACAGACACACCCATTTCTAGGGGCAGGCCCCTCCTGGCGTGAGAGATGTGTGTGATACCTTAACAAGCTGGAATTAATTTATGATGCCCAATAAATGCATGTGGTTAGCTGCCATTCAATTGCCTATTTAACGAGCCCCCTTTGGCATTAAATTGCCACTTGACGCAACACCGAAATGTCAGTGATAAACCACAATTCCACGAAACACTTGGATTATATGATCACACGATAGCCAGTTAAGCATCATCGATCCATCTATGTAACAAATATAGTTGTCCAAGTCCCGAGTTGAGTGTCTCCATTAAGGTTTACACAACGGTGTTTATACAATATTTTTAACTGGAATGTTTACTTTCTAGTGACTTCAAGTAGAAATCAATCCCGAGTTCTATTATGACTGCTTCTCGAAAAAGTGTCGTGACAGTTACAACTTCTAGACGCCGGACTTTGGCCAAGAGTGATTGCAGGGCGCGTATTTCGCGTAAATATTTTTTGCAAATAACTAACAAACAAATAAGCAACAAAGCAAGTGTACTAGGTCTTATCGACGAGTAAATGCTTTCAATCTCTAGACGAATCAATCATCGTATTGGAGGCACCTTAATTATAGCTTCAACTTAATTAAAGCCCAGTTAGTTAGTGCGCAGGCTTCGCCTTCATTAGGTTAATGCAAGAAGGTGGCTCTATTTCAGACCTGTATCCTTGCACGGTGGCTAAAAATAGCGCAATGGAGGAACGGTACCTGACTTTCTGGTTGCCAGCCACTTAAAAGTACGTCAGAGGCAATGAACCGGCTTTGCCATATACAATCTTGGCTTGGCAACAATCCCCCTGGAGCCGGTTGACCTTAAAATTTCAACTTTGCAGACAGACGCCAGAAAACAAAGTAGCAAAAAAATCAAAATTGAAAGCCCCAAGACCACTACTGATAATCGGAAATCATAAAAAGTTGTTCCAGCTGCTGCGAGGGATTCCTCGAAATATAGTATGTATACACATTCGTTTTATGTGATTTTCCAGTTACATGAAATTGATATAAATTGTTAAAATTAACAGTGACAGAGCAAAAGATGATAAAAGTAAACAAAATGATTACGCAGACAACAAAGCATGCACGGTGGCATCGTCACCTGCCCCGGCGGCACACAGAAAGAAATCTAACCAAATAAATCTAGATAACTTTTTAAATGTAAGCATTATAAGGAAAATTAAAAAAAAAAAAGAAAGTGTAGTTCGTATTAAAGGTTCTACTGCCATTTCTTTTCTAGCTACTTATCCTTTGTTATACCCTCGCAGGGTATTATTATTTAAGTCAAAAGTTTAAAAGACAAAGGAATTATTTGCGACCCTATAAATTAATATATTCTTCAAAAGCCGAGTCGATCTAGCCATGTATTTCGGGTCTTCTTGAAGGGTATTATAAACTATTTTAAACTATTTATTTAAGCTGTCATTGCCGACTTTATAAATCATATATAATCTTGATCAGCATCAAAAGCAGAGTCGATCTAGTCATGTATGATAGAAAATATCTAACCATAACCTTAATTTTTGAAAATAAAACATTGAAGTATATAGAAAAAATAATGGTAAAAAAATATAATAATTTGCTAGAATTATCTTTAAAATTACATTATTATATCATACCAATTTTTTTTTCTCTGTGCAATGAGAAAGGCTGGATCTTTATGACTGCTGAAAAATTATCCCGATAAGAGGGTTGGGATGATATCAAACAGCGGACTTCCCATAAAATGATACTTTAAACTGTCTGATGAAATACGCTTAACGTTTACGTCAGGCCCCGACTAAGAGAGCGACTAAGAGAGCAAGAAAAGCTCTCACTCTTAAGTGCTTAATTTCTCTCTCTGGCGGAGAGATAACCACAACAACGAAAATGATATACATGCAGGCAATACAATATATACGGCTGATTAGCGGATAGCAAATGGTTCTGAGATGATAAAGCCTTTCTAGGTGGGTGGGATGGGTGTGTTCGTTTGTACGTTTGTGTGTTTATTTTATATTTTTTTCTGAGAGTGCCCTGCAACTACGTGAGGGACTACAGCAATATTAATGGTAATCGTAATATGTAACTTGACGGATATGTACCTTCAGATCTTCCTCAGTTAGTCAGGAGTAGTGTGGGTGTAGGTACTACATTCGACAGTATAGATCGGATGTGGAGTGTGGAGTGGTTTTTGTTTTTTATAATTTTGTTTCGTTTGGTTATGGACGAGGATAAAAGGGGAGAAGTTTGGCAATTAGTTTAAAAAATACGAGAACGTTAAACAGCTACAAAACAGGAACAAGACGGCTCTAGGTAAAAAACGAACGCGGCAGACGGAAAAAGCTACATCAGATCTGCTTGTAAACTCAATAACTTGCACTAAGTCCTATTCCTACTTGAGCTCTAGTAGCGTCAGATACTCACAGTAGAGTGCCGCCAAAATTTAATCAAGTCGTGTATATCCGTTGAGGGCGCCAGGAGCATAAAGTCGCGCCACTCGTTAAAGCTAATGTTCAGGCTGCCGTCCTTATCCATTCTGCAAAAGAGTTTTTCCAAAGTTAGACATTTGCAATGCAACTTATTGGACATAATTCTAACCTGGTCAGCAAATTCCTAGCCTCGTCCAAGTCAATCTCCAGGCCCAGGTCCTTGAAAGCGGAAATCAGTTCCTCCAAGTCCACTTTGCCTGTAAATAATTTTATATTTAATAAATCTTTTACTAATAAATAGCTTTGGCTTAAATTCACCATCACGATTTTTGTCTAGATGCGAGAATTGCAGGACCAGGTTCTTCTCGTGCTCCCGGACATAATGCAGGAACTCGGCAAATCCCACGTTGCCACTTTGATCCTTGTCCGACTGCTGAAGGAATTTCTGTGGAAGTAAAATTAGGACGGAATATTACTGACCTGGAATATTACTGGAAAATTAGTGTCACACACTGGCGAGGTTAACGCGAAATGAGGCTTTGCCAGACTGTCATTAAGACACAAATCAATTTCCCGTATCACGAGGGCTTCGCCCAGGGGAAACCATAGCAAATCTGCGCTGCTGTCTGCACATTAACCCTTTGTATTACGACCTAATCCATTTCTGATTGTCTTTTTTTCTATTGGTAGCCAATACTTGTTGCTTGCCATTTCACAATATGATGTTTTATGTTAGCTTAAAGAACAAATTTCTACTGTTTTTTACACAAAATAAAAAATGTCAATTTAATATCAGAAATATCGTAAAGCTTGATATATTAATAATCAAAATATCGCAGAATATCTCTAAAAAAAATCTCATGTTTTAGGCTAGTGTAAATAAAAAATTCTACTCTTTTACAAACAAAAAATAAATATA
>JAEIIL010001647.1:0-15360 GCA_018905715.1 Drosophila lini | reverse complement strand
TAAAATCCCAAGAATATATATTATAATATTATATAGTATTATATATA
Organism: Drosophila lini; assembly: GCA_018905715.1. NCBI lineage: Eukaryota > Metazoa > Arthropoda > Insecta > Diptera > Drosophilidae > Drosophila > Drosophila lini. Next base: position 15,313 of record JAEIIL010001647.1, on the reverse strand, counting down.
TTGCTGATTCTCTGGTAATTGGTCTATTAGCCGGCACGTGCGCCCCCAATGTGGACCCCGGCAAAGTGCTCGGGCACATACTTGAAATACTCTCTGCCTGTTCCGATAATATTGCCCTCAGAAACGTAGAAACAGAAACAACTTCAGGCGCCGTTTGGGCGATATAAAATAGATTGAAAATAAAACAAAAGCACACAAACACGAGGCAAAATGAAATACAACAGAGAGAGAGAGAGAGGGCAAGGCACAATAAATAAATGCAAAAGTCGCCGAAACACACCATTATCCGAAGTAGTGGACCAGGGAATATATATATATATATTATATATGTATATAATATAGTAGGAATCATCAGACTCTGAGACATAAAAACGAAATATAAATTGCGTAGCGCTGACCTTCATTTCGGGCCAAGTAATTTTTCATAAACAATTTACGCGTTTCGGCCAAGTCCAAGTGGAATATATACTATCGGGGGGTGGGGTGGGTGGTATATAGATCGTGCAGCTGGCATCGCTGTTACGCTTAATTATTCATAAGACAAGATATAGCAAGGCGATATTGGTGCCTAATCCCGATTTATATTAGCCAAACCATTGGCGGTGTCAAAATATTGAAACATTAGGCGGAAATTATGGGTGCTGATTCGAAAATAAATAGGAATTTACAAAAAAAAAAAATTTAAAATTTATAAAACAAATTTGAAATACAAAATAGGAATTTAAAAAAAATATAAGGGGGCTAATTTTTGAATTATAAAGAGAGTAGGAGATGAAATCTGTGAAATCAAGGTGTTAACTTCAAGTATCTATAAGATACTTTACCTTTAAAGTTTGTTTTTGAAGCATTTGTTGGTTTATATTTACATGTCCTTATATATGCTATATAAAGTGGACTTACCGTTCCGATCGCCGGGACAGGTCTTGCAGCATTTTCCAGGCAGGGAGATGGGATCATCGCATTTCGCTGGCGGACACTCGTTCTTGATATTACGACACTGGACGCGTGCAACGATGCGGCGCTTCTTGGGTATCTAAAAAAAAATGAAAAATAACATAACAAAATATATACAATAAACAACCGAAAATAATAAACAGAAACTAGGTGCATATATAAATACAAATTAATTAATTAAATTAATAATAAGCAAGACAGATTCCCTGATTTATGCCTTGTTAGCAACCGAAACTGGCCCAATATTGGGCTTATATATTAAATATAGAATGCCCTCTGTATTATCTCTTTTTTATAATTATTTTTATTTATATATTTTCTTTTTGTGCCGCCACTCTACTGTTTGTCTTTTTGATGTTTCTCTCAGCTTTTTTTTTATTATTAATTTTTATTGGTCGCCAGCGCGCTGGTTGCCGCCGCCGCCGCCGTGCTTAAAGTTCAACAGCAGCAACATGTTTTAAATAATTTTATGATGTGCTCATTTGCGACGCTTGCAGGCCACATAAATTATACTTAATTAATTTCAAAGCTGACTTTTATGCAATGCACATTAAAAATTAAAGCAAAATACAAGTATACCCGAGTAATATCTGTTTTATATGTATAGAAAAGTGAGAGATGCGTCTGGTCCATCGCAGACTAGCAACAACAGGGAAAGCAATTAATTTTTGTCAAGCAATTTTCCGATATCCCCGATATACCGATTCGGATTCGAATTCCGTATGTATATGTATATATCTGGCGTGCTGTGTTTTTTAACTCGCCGAGGACACCGCCGACGACGAGTGTGTGACATTTTTATGTGTCGCTTTCGGTGGGAAAATGGTCTTGCCCTCGCCACGCCCCCTGTTTCTTGGCACTGCAACATGTTTGTATGTATGTATTTTTTTTTTTTTTTTTTTTTTTTTGCGTAATTCGATCGAACAGCCACGATTTTGTTTTTCAATTTCAGCCAAAGGCTGGGCAAGGCTAGAGAATATTTGGCTCTGATTCGCAATATATCGCATAGGGAGCATAAAGCTTTCAAATCGATATTAATCATGCGTGGAAATGCCATAAATTAAGCGCGTCCAAACTGAAAACACAATCATTTTCATTCGCCGACGTCTTTTAGCATTTTTAGCATTTTCTATTTGGCTTTTCCTCGTGTACCCAGTGTCGACGGTCATTAGTCAATTTTTTGCTTGGTGTCCGCCCGACGCCGCCCATCAGTTGGAATTTGTTGGCTATTTTGCATCTGAGGTGTATCTTTCAAACTTGCCAATCGGGGGATTTTTATAAATACAGTTTTTTTTAAGATTTTAGGTAAATTATTTTAGTGAAGTCTTAAAATTGTTTCCTATGAAATAGGATTTTAATTATTTATAAATTAAACATAAAGTAAAATAGATATAGCTGACTTACCGCCACGCATTCGCACTTGATGCAGTACATAACGCCAAAGGGTGGACCCAAATCTGCATACCAGGTCGAGCCCAATTCACGCAGAACCTTGCCAAATTGACACTCGGTGACTGAAAGTAAGGAAAAAATACAACAAATTACTAAATATAAAATTAAATAATTTAAAATTCATTTAAATAAATAATAAGTTACATTAAAGCCAAAGTCCCTGCTTTCTCAATTGCCATTTAAGATCTTAGTGAACTCTCGAATGTTGATTCTACTCGAAATATTTCCAATTTTTGCCATTTTATTTTTCCTTTTTCCCGTTTAATTATTTTTTTTTTCAGGTTGCTGGCGCCAGTCAGCAATGCAATTGCCCATATATACTTATATGTATATATATAGCTGTGGCGGCGGCAACAGCCGATGTCTATATATCAGCGGCGATGAGCCAGAGCGAGGTTAATAATAATAATGAAAAGCCATAAGCGACAGAGACGCCCACAGGCCAGATCCCAAAACCCAAACTCAAACCCAAACCCGAACCAAAGCCAATCGATCAGCGACTAATTAACTTCAATCGAAAAAAAAGAGAGGCTCCCAGCTGGAAAATGCAAGCAGTCTGTCATTTTCACGTTTTTTTCGCATTGGCTTTTGCCTCGGTTTCGGGTGGGCGAACGCCATGCAATCAGAATTCGAATCAGAATCGGAATTGGTATCGGTAGAAGAAAAAAAAAATACATATATATATAGAGATATAGAGAAAGAAGAAAAAACCTGGCGCCACATTCGCTGAGAGGCGTTGAGTCGCTTCCGGCAGCGTTTTCAATTACAAATGCAAGTCGGTACACCGGAAAAAAGATAAAACTAACTATAAATACTTGTGAGTTTGGTATTGAAAAAAAAATCTATAAAAATCAAGCAAATCTAGTATTTTAAAGGCCTTTGTTTTCAGTGTATCTAAGCAGAAGCAGCCTCTCAATGGGGCGCCAACAAGTGTCAAATTGTGGGATTAACTGGAGGGGGAAAAAACATAGATCTGCAGCATCCAATTTAGATTAAAGATGAAATTTCATTAGCAGCTTTGGTGTTTTTTTTTTTTTTTTTTGGGTTTTCAATTTCGATATCGATTTGATTTTCGACTTCGACTTCGACTCTATTAATTGGCTGCGCGCGAGCGGCAAAAAATAAATAAAACTTTGCACAAAATGCCACAAATCGTATGCAAATCGGCAAATGCGACGCGTTAAATTATTAATATATTTAGAAATACCGACAAACACACACGCACACACACACACACACATGTACACGCTCGCCGGTGTCTCGGCAAAATTATGCTAAAACTTTTGGCGCCACTCATAAAAAATGTAAACGAAACAAAAAAGAAACAAAATGCCGACAACAAAAGCTGGCAACTGGCAGCCAGCAGAGAAAACGATAAAAACAAATCAAATCAAGCAGGCAAAGGCCCAAAATTGGTAGCTTCTCGTAGTTGTTGTCGTCTGGCAATGATATTTAATTAAATTAAACAAAAAGCGGCGAGCGGAAACGCGTGCAACACGCGCCGAAAACGCCAGGGAAACGCGTCAAGAACGCAGCCAAGAAAACGCGAGAAAAACGCGTGAAAATGGTTGTACAACTTGGAGATGTTTTAGAAACATTTTAAAAGCCAAAAAAAAAGTTTCATAATATATCAAAATTCCATTTTTTAAATAGTTCTTATAAAATAAAAATTATTATATATATTTTTTTTAAGTTAGTTTATATGTTGTTGACTTTTCGCTACGTGTATCTCTAAACCCGCCCCAGTTGACACCTGTTGCCGTTCTGTATGTGGCTCCCCCGCGGTTATCGCACACATCATTCACAATTCCCATATCTTCGCCAAGCCATATCATGCTGCCCTGATAATCACATTTGTTTTCGGTATAAAAAAAAAAGAAACAGCAACAACAAAATAGGAAAAAAATAGAATAGTATAAAAAATAAAATAGAGACTCGAGGCAGAGGCTATAAACTACGAGTAATTAGCTAAATACACGTGATCGAGAGCTAAGGTACTGGGCTAAACCCCAACCAAGCGAATCTCAAGAGAATCCCAAAAACGTATCCACCGAATCCACTGAATCCGCCGGATCTGCTGACGGCGCCATGGCGTATACGTGATAAGTGGCGCTAACGACGCGCGACGTTTATCAATTTGTTGTTGCTGCTGCTCGTCATTGGCGCCAGCTTTATTTGCGTGCGAAACAATTTAAATACTCGCACAACAAACACACACACGCTAGAAGAGAGATCGGATCGGAGCAGATATAAGCTATATAGAGCGATAATCCTCAGCCCCCATAGAGGAGGCTGCTGCGACCATTAATCATATTGCAAGTCTTGATCTTCCACGGCGTGTCACACATTTCACAGAAAGTGTCTCGCATAACAATCAAATGAATTAAATGGAAATTTAAATTAAATTTCATTTAATGCCCGGCTTAAATACATTTTAAGGTGTTTGTCTTTTAATTTAAGTTGATAATTTAAAGGCAATAATTGGAAATTGGTTAGAAGAATTTCTTATGGTATTTAAGTATATTTGTAATAATAAATAATTTTAATAATTATTTAATATTTAAGGCAAACAAATTTAAGGTTTTTTTTTTTTGATAAAGAAAGTATCTCCAAGTCTGACGAAAAATAGGAATAATAAAGATACGAAACGAAATTGGGGAAATTATAAAATAATGGTTAAAAAAACCCCACAAAACGATTCTTCATGTATATATAAATACATCTTGGACGCTATCTCTCTCTCCTGACACTCCACTTCCTGTTTTGAACCTCAGCTGTTATTATTATTATTGTGTTTGCCACAATTTGTCTAGACATTTGATGTATGACCGCGAAAAAATACAAAATGCGGCCAATTTTGGCTCGGTTTTTCAATGTGTGCAATGGATTTTTGTTAATTTTTATTATTTTTGTATTTTTGCACTTAGGATTCGATTTGGAATTGATGGACAAGCCCGATTGAAAACAGAGGCTGTCGGTCAGTGAAATGTGCAAAATATTTACAAAAACACAAAATTTCTAGCAAATATTTGCAAAAATATTTGAAAAATATCCTAAATATGTGGGGAGGGGAAGCCAGTACATAGTGCCGTCTCGCATTTTTCCACACTTGTATATATTTTTTTTTGCAGTGCATTGACTCACAGAGAGCAAGGAAAAGAAAAGTGCAACAACTGTTTTTTGTGGTTTTCCGTGCTCGAAAGTGTCTGCGGCATACGAATCATTAGCAAACAAATGTTAAAAATAATGAAAAACCAAGCCACACCACACACACACGTTGCAACCCCATTGGCGATGTTGACAGGCTACAAAAGTGGCTAAAAACGAAAAGAGTTTTGAAGCAAATCATAGATTTAACGGGAATTTAATAAATTATATTATTTGTTTGCCTTGACTTTGTGTTTGTTTTTAATTAAACATTTTTAATAAATATTTAACAACTGAAAAATGTATGAAATACAATTTTCGAGTCATAAAATTATTAAAAATGCAAAGGGAAATCAATAGAAATTGTAATAAAATAATCTTAAGCCTCAAAACCAAAGAAATAATAATTACTAATCATTGTTAAATGCATAAGTCTTAAGTGTTTTTGGTTTTAACGTACACTTTTGTGACCTGTGCCGCCATAAAGACAACAAACTATGTTCCCTGGTGGCTACAATGTGCTAATTACAGTCAGGCAGTAACAGGACCAAGGAGCAAATGGGGGGCCAGGCGTATATACATAGAGATACATGTGTCATCAGGAAAATGGACCAAAAGATTTTCCGCTGCCAGCATCAGACGCTGACTCACATGACGCAGAACCAGCAGCGGCGGCGTCGAATTGTCGGCTATTTTTTGTGTGTTGTGTGTGTGTTGTTGTATCTTTTGTAGACATATAGATACAAACCATAGACATATATATATATGCATATATTATATATATATATTATATACGTATATATACAGGGACAGAGCGAAAAGTGCCTTTGAAAATTTTGGCGCTCGTACGCGCTTTTAATTGAGTTAAAAGATCAGCGCAGATCGGTTGCATATAGCTGTGCGAAATATATAGACCAGGCCAGGCCGCTGAAGCTGTTTTCATTTATCTATATGTACATCTCTCTGATATACATATACATATATACATATATATTATATATGTATATATACGCCTTTCTATACATTTATTTATTTGCTCATTTCGTCGCTTGTTTTTTTTTTTCTTTTTTTTTTTTTTTTTGCCGCCGTCGATGCTCTTGTTTAATGTTATTTTTATTTTGCGCCTTAATTAATTGTGGCAAAATAATTAGCGCAAATGTTAAAGCTCAACGCTGGCCATCATAAAATCCAATGAGACGAAAGGATGAGCCAAGAATCGGCATCAAAACGTGAGACTTAACGAGGCGAAAGGAAAAGTGATATTAAAAATGAGGGGAAAATTTCAAGAAAATTATGATTTTCCTGCTCTGAGATAACCATTGTTGTTGTCCCAAACCCCAAGAAATTTGACAGCTACGAGTGTCGAGCTGTCAATCAGTCCATCAGACAATCAATCAATCAATCGATCGATCGTCCGATCGGAATGAATGAAGTTAATGCCGCGGCGGCAAACAACAAAAATTTTAAAAGCGTCGATAAAACTAAATGAAATATTTGTTCAAATGGTTCACCAGCGCGCGACTTGTTTGTTTTATAAGCAATTAAATTATTTAAGTGCAAAGCAAACAAAGTCAAAATGCCTCTCGGTCAGGCCTTTACTTCAACTGAATTTCCCCTGTAGGTTTTCCCCCCACTTTTCTTTATTTTCTTTACTTTTTTGTCTTTCTTTATTTTGGGGACACGCCAGTTCTAATGAAGATTTCTAATGGTTGATTAAGTGCGTCAAGGAGAAAAGTGCACGGAAAACAACGGTATATATAATTCATTATGAAAATTATGAAATCGAATTAGATCCTTTTGATGTATTAAATTTTAAAAAATTATTATTATTCCTTCTTTTTATTTTAAAATATATTTTAAGATCCAAATGTAATCTTAGGTCAGTGTTTATCCTTCTTTAATTTCTTTTAATTTGATTTTTTTAATTTTTTTTCTCTGCTTGTTTTGTGCTTGGAAAAGGAGGCGGGGCTGTAGGCGGCATGGGGTTTGCCTTGTCATCATCGCTTGTGGTCGCTTTTCCGTTGATAATTTATGACAGCTGAGGAGAGGAGCGGTGGAGCTCCGAGCAAACATTATTGGACGGCGGTGGCAACAAAGCAAACACAAATAATAACAACAACAACAACAACAAAACAGTCAAGCCGTTGGACAAATAGCAAATACATTCCGTCCTGTGAAAGCACCCCCAACTTAAGGTAAAAATAAAGTTCAAAAGTGAAAAAGCCGCAAAAAAAAGAGGGGCTCGTTCGCTGTAGATTTTCTCTTTTTTTTGTTCAATGAATTCTTTTCCCTTATATTCTTGCCTTTCTCTCAGGGGGTTGAAGCCAAGAAGAATTGCTATAAAAGAAAAGAAAGCACTGATTCTTTTTTTTTTTTGCTTATGTAAAAGACAAATCTTTGGCAAAATCTCTTTTGCGATTAAATTGTTTAGTACAGTGCGTTTGCCTCTAAAAATGACAAAAATATATATCCTTATATTTATATTTATAATAAATTGCATAAATATTTTAAGGATATTAAGGGATAGTTATTGATAACTAATAATTTCAATTTGAAAAGCTTTTAAAATGCATAATCCTTGCAAACTGCCGGCTAAAACCAAACGGTCTATGGAACATTTATTTATATATAGATTTTACATCTCTATTTTCATTTTACTAAATATATATATACCGTGTTTTAATTTTGTTTTCATTAATCTTGTTGCTTTTCTTGCTATTTTGGAACAACAACAATGATGACCAGGCCTGGCCGTAAACACATTCATTTTCAATGACTATTTTTATTTTGTTGGTTTTAGTTTTTGCATTTTTCAAACCCCCTCATCCACCTCCTTGAATTATTTCCCCCAAAAACGTAGCCGTCGCCTTCCTTTCCCATTTACAAACCAAATCACGCGACTGCGACTTGCCCCGCACAGATGTTGAGACCAAAAACAACAATAAATACAAAAAATACAAATACAAATACAAATATATAAATTTATATATGTATTTGTATATATATATAAATTACTACAATAATAGAAGCCACAACAAATTCAAAATACGCTGGTGGATTTTGGGTGTATTTTTTTGTATTTTTTTTTTTTGCTTGGCTAATTTTAAATGCGCTGATAAGTTGCACAAATATGTTGAGGATGTATTTTGTTTTCGTTTTTGTATTTTTGGGACTGCAATGAATGGGCAGCAAAAACAACAACAACAGCAACAGCAGCCGGCAAAACGCGTCACGCGACCCGCGATTTGCAGGCGTTTTTGGGGTTTCTTCACATTTTGGTGGGCGTTTTTAGCACGAAGAAAAAAAATATATACAAAAAAAATATATATTATATATACGAATGTGCGACTATTAAAGGGTAAATTTAATTGTCGAGCTATGCAATTGCATGCCCAATTGCAAATAACGACACACAAAAATTGCCAGCGAATTTTTATACAAAATTAAATATGTTCAGCCGAGCGCAAGCTCATTAGGAAGCCTCTTTAGATCTAAGAAATATTCAGGGCATCTATTATTTCAATAAATAATAAATATGTCTATCTTTTTTTTGTAAGCTAACTAGTTGATTTCCTGTAGTTTGTCCAACTTTATGGCCTTTATACAAGCGACAAGCGAAGTCATTGATTTTTATTTGGGCTATAAAATGGGTCTAGAAACTAGGATAAAAAAATCTCAAATAAAATCATTTTTAAACGAGATTTGCAAATGCAGTTTGGTTTTCTCTATATTTCCTTGGAAGCTTTCAGGGTTCGAGGGGGTGGTGAAAAACAAGGGGCACCACACTGTTGGCCACTGATTGCGTCTTGATAATTAATGCATGGCAAGAATGCGGCATGTGCTAATGAAAGGCAAGGCAAATGCCACCGAGAAGAGATGGGGAAAGAGATGGAGATGGAGCTAGAGATGGAGATGGAGCTAAAAAGATGTTGCTAGAGATGCTGAGATGGATGGCGCCCATAAAAACGAAGGAGTCTTCCGCGAGGCGGCAGAAGCAGAAATCTGTTATTAGCTGTCAACTCTCAACGGATGCCCCCCGTCTGTTGGCAATTCAAACTCTATCCCCATCCACATCCCAATTGCCTTAGCCATCGCCATCGCCATCGCCATCTCCATTCATTGGAACGGAAACGGCGCAGAGCCTACGGAATCGACTCAATGAGATCGTATCGCCTCGCAGCGTATCTACTTGGCCTACGCTCTTGGCCAAATTAATTTACGCCAGACACACGGCCTGATCCGGTGTTTGATGTGTGCTGTTTTCCCCACCAATTTTTTTTTTCTCATTTTTTTATTTTTTTTTTCGGGGTGGGCGAAGCGGAGTTTGCTGCAATTTGACACCTTGTGGGCATTAAGTGCTTCCTCTGCCCACACGCTGCGCAACCGCAACGCAACGCAACGCCTCCTCCTCGGCCTCTTGCGTCTGTGTGGCAAATGCAACAAATTGGTTGCATTTCGCATGGCACTGGCACTGGCACTGGCACTGTGCCCTCCTCCTGGCAGCTCCACAGCTCCACTGCGTTGGCCCCCATCCTCTTCCTGGCCAGCTCGTTCCCCGTTCGAGTGGCTGACATGCAACTGACAACGACGACGACGGCGGCGGCGGCGGCGGTGGCTCATTTCGGGTGGCTGTCGCAGACGGCCCCAAACAAATGTCTGAGCCCCGCCCCTTGGCTCTGTCCCACCTCTGTTGCCCCTCCAAAACGGGGGCCTTAACGTGTTTCTGGGGAAATACCCTGGCTGAGAGTATCTAAGAATTGTCTAAAACTAAGTTTAGTTCGTTTGAAATGTAAATTTTAAAATTTCTAATATCAAGAGTCAAGTTAAATATGTTTTAGGGGTATCTAAAGACTTGACTATTTTAAAAACCTTTTTTTAAAACTTGGCTTAGACCGTAAAATATATATTTTAGAAACAAGCTAGGTTCCCCAACATGTATATTTTTAAAGTTAATTAAGCCTTTGTTTGTTTATATTTAAATCTGGTTTTAGGGTATCTAAAACTTCGACTTTTTGGCCCTGTTTTTTCTTCATCTTCTTCGCTGATCATGATATGTTTGCCAAGAGAGAGAGAGAGAGAGAGAGAGATCCCAAAACGAAACGAAATGAACGGAACGATTTTTTTTTTTCGCCGTTGCCGGCGGCTTGTTGTGGCTGCTCTACGTAGGCACATCTTGATCTTTTTCGGAGTTGCTTTATTTTTTGTTGTTTCTTTTCCTTTTTCTTGGCTGTTTTTTCTTCGATTTTTTTGTTGTTAAGTTTTTGTTTTTGCCTGAGTGTGTGTGTGCGGTGTTTTTACACGCATTCATTAAAAATAAGTTAACAACTTTTTAACACCTAACTGGGCGGCAGACAGTTGAATAAATGAATTATGCTGACGAATGGCGGCGGCACCGTGGGACGAGGCCTGGGGAGGAGGTCTCTTGGTCGCTCGGTCAGCTTGTTAATCAGTTAAATTAAATGCGAAATGAACAAAACGAATTGGCTGCTAGTTTGCTGGGCCTGTCTGCGTGGTCTTTGACGTTTGATTAGCCACAAAAAAAAAAGAGAAAAAAAAAGACACAAGCAAAAGCCGTCCAAAAAAAAACTGTTTGGGTTTGCGTTGGCTTTTCATTCATTAAAAAAAATACACGAAAAAAATACAAAATATATATATATGTGGAAAAAGAGCTACGCCGGATAAGTGTGTCTCGCAGCCATATAACGACTAAATTATGCTAAGACTTTGTATAAACAGAGAGATCTTTGGCTGGAAGTGGAAGTGGCAGTGGGTGCCGGAATGGCCATATAGTATCTGTAGTATCTGTTGTATCTGTAGGATGCAGGGCCCAAAGAGTGGGCGTCAAAGTGTGCCATCTACACGAACCCAATTACAGGCCCTATAAACTCCACGAAACTACGTTTAAGGAGCGGTTAAATGGAGGCCAGTTTTCATCGGCAAATTGCTTTTGCCTGTAGATTATGAAAATGACCCACGATTTGGGTAAAAACTTTGGCTTAAACCCAAAGTGATCTCTCACTTCCTGAGTTTACTTGACTTTGTCTCCGTGTAGAGTTTAGCCTAAGCTCCTGGCTAATCTATGGCATTAGTATATAGGCTATATGTTCCGCTTCCGAACCGATTCAAGTCTAAATCCCCGAGGGTTGCCCCTGGGGTATCTACAGGGCATCAACTGAGCCAAACAGAGCCAAACGGCGTTAAATGTAAGACGAGAAACGTTTCAAAGTCGCTGCTGCTTTTGCTGCTGCTGCTGCTGCAACGTTAAACCGCAATCTGTTTTTAATTGAAAAAAAAAAAAAAAATGGAAAATGGCAAATGGAAAAGTGGAAACTGCGGCAAGCTGGGTAACATAATAGAGCATGATATATGCGGCCTATATATGTATGTGTGTGTATATATGTGAGTGAGTATGGGCCATAAGGGAACAGGAAATGCAGCTAATCAAGCGTGTGAGCTGCAACAAATTGCAATTGCTCTCCATCGAGGTGGAGATGTATCTATATTTGTATCTAAATTTGTATCTACATCTACACTAGTATTTGTATCTGGTAAGCGGCTTACGACGCCGACGCGTCTGCGCAAAGCAGGCAAACAGCAAGCGGAAGGGAATTCCCGCTTTCCGGATTAGTAAAAAAGGGGCCCTTGCCGTGTTTGGGAATATCCCCGAGATGCGCACCGGTACCCTGGCCACTTCGGGATTAGGGGTGCGAGCAGGTCCCGCCTCGACCTGTGCCTGCTCTACCTGGTGTGGTGGCTCTCTGCTACCTGTACTCGTTTGAGGGGATTTCCCCGATGCGCCAACACGGCGTATGCGCAATATGCGGCATCTTATGCAACGCTGAGGCACAGGCACAGGAAAACCCTCTAAGCAATACACTCTATACCCTCTACACTTGCAGGCCCAATATTTTGTGGTAATAAAATATATACAACTTAAGATCGGCATCGCTTATTATCAGCCTTAGCTTTGGTTCTTTGAAAATGCTGTAATGATTATTTGAGATTAAATGAAGCTTCCACGAAAAAAGTAACTGATAATAAATAAGTAGTTCCTTAGAAGTGGAATAATATTTTTATATTATATTTATATTTGTTTGATTTTAGAGGAAAATACTTTTATTCAATTTTAAAAGGGAAATATTTAGCAAATAAAGTCAACATTAAATTAGGCAATGAAAACTAATCAGAAAATGAAAAGGAAGTGCGAAATAAATACATGATTGATAATATTTTAAAACTGTTTGAAATACATTTTTAAAATAAAATTAAATAACAAATAAAAATATTGTAAAACCTATTAAAGAATTTTAAAGATTTACCATATTTAAATGAAAATCTTTCTCAAGATATTTAAGGTGCTGCCTGCTTCCCCCTAATTTTAGTTGGAAAAAGATCTTAAAAATATAGTAAAATCACCTTGAAATATCTATTTTATGGAGAAAAACCCCCTCTAAATGATTACTAACTGGCTTTTGGCTTATATATTTGCGACCGTTGGTGTTTGTTTGGGCAAGTGGAAAATGGCAAGGTGGAAAACGGCAAATGGCTCGTGGAGAACGACACTTGATACGGGAGCGTATATACTAAGCTATATATATATAGTATAATGGTTACTGGACTCACCTGCTGGTCGGTTGGAGCGTCTGCCCGTGTCGGACTCCTCGAACATGAGCGGCGCATGCCGCCGCCCCTCCGCCCCGCCCGCCAAAGCCAAACAGAGCAGCAGTCCGGCGAGGAGCAGGTGGCGCAGATGGCAGGTTAGCTTCTCGGCGGAGATGGCTCTGCGGGATCTGCTGTGGGTATCTTCAGGGGTGGTGGTGGTGGCTGAGGCGGGGGTGGGGCAGGAGTAGGTGGAGGTGGAGGTGAATGAGGCGGAGGCGGAGGCGGAGGTGGAGGAGGAGGAACTGCAGCAGGCACTGCTCCTGTCCATATCCAGGAGCGGCACTGTGCCGGTCGCCGTGGCCCACTCTGATTGCTTCCTCTGCTTGATGGCCATGTTTTTATATATTTTTGTTTGAGTTTTCCAAGTAGCGCTGATGTTGTTAATGATCCCGATCTGGCTTCAGATCGTAGGGTTATATATTATATATAGAGCACGTTTGCACACAGAGTAACAGTAACGACAAAAAATACAAAACAAAGGTCGGCCGGCACACACACTCGCACTCTGTTTAGTATATAGCTATATTATGTATTATATATCATATGTATTATATATATTTATATATATATATATTCCGATTCCGATTCTGGTACTTCTCTTGCAGATTAGATAACACTCGCGGGTTTCGCGCGCCGATTTATTGGATTTATATTCTATTCGCTGCCTGCTTTCGCTATTTCTATTCGATTTTGTTTGCATAAATTTGAGCTTTAGCCGTGGCTTTAGCTTTGCTCGATTGTTCAGTTCAGGCCGCGGCACTATATAGCAGCGGATCGAGAGATATATACGGCAATTCGATTCTTATTTCCTTCTTATTCTTATTCTTATTCCATTTACATTTATTTTTATTTTGTGTGCGTTTGCGTTTTGTTTGTTTTCGAGAGCGGTGCGACGGTGCGTCGAGGTTGTCGGCGGATCGGCGGCTTTTTATCTACTAGATACTTGGCGGTGCGGGCCGCCGTGTATATAGCTGCGAACGGAGGCGCTGCTGCGCTGCCGCGCTGCTGCTGCTGCTGCTCAGTGATGTCATTTTTTTTCGGAGCAAAAAAGCTAGATTACAAACAAAATAGCTAAAAAAAGCCAAATTCCAAGTGGAAATAGCTAAGAAAAAATCTGAATTTTAGAAAATAATTTCTTGTTTTTTTAATTTTAAGTATAAAATATTAAATCGAAGCAGTTAGGCTGCTTTATTTATTTATTTTTTAATCGAAAACCTTCAATTTAAGTGCCAAATTATTTTAAGTTTTTGTTACAAATTTTAAAAAGATTTGTAAGTTTTTCTAGATGCACTCTTAATTTTAATATATATTTCTTAAATGCTTTACGTTCTCCTCTTTATTTCGGGAAAATCGGGAATGAAATACTATTTAATTTAATTTTTAAAAAACAACTTCAATTTTCTTTAAATTCTTGAATTTGTTTATATTTATTTAGTTTCTATTTATAATAAGTATGCAAATATTTAATATTTAGCAAGAGTACGCGTAAAAGTAGCAGCGCTGCTGCTGCTGCTGCTGCGATTGCTCTCCCTCTCTCTTTCTCTCTAGCTCTCCCGCACTCTCTCTCGCTACCTAGTAACTTTCTGAGCCGAAGCTCTTCGGCTGCGATCGCTCTGCTCTCTGGGCTTCGGCTCGCTATTGTTTGCACTTTTTTTTTCGCAACAACCGCAGCAGGTGTGCGTGTGTGTGTGTGTGAGTCGCGTGTCGAAGAACGAAAAGTTAGCGCTGCTGCTGCCGCCGACGTCGCTGCGCCTGCGCAACCTGATGGTGGCGCAGCCAACATGTTGCCAGGCCTATGGCTTTGTGCAACATGTTGCCGCATCACCCTCGCCCACACTATCACTAGCTCACTCTCTCCCTCTCTCTCTGTCGGTTGTGCAAATTCCGCTGCCAACGTCGCTGCGTGGGCGTGAGCAGCGCTGCCTTGGCCACGTCCTTTGCTGGCTCTCTTGCCCTTACGCTCTCGCACACACGCCCCCTTTTTGGCCAATCGCGAGACTCGCTCGTAAAAAGGATTGCAAATGGAAAGAAAGAAAACAAAAGAAAAACAGAGAAAATGCCACAGGATCTGAAATGTTTTGTGTGTGAATTCTAGAAT
>JAEIIL010001644.1:0-14090 GCA_018905715.1 Drosophila lini | reverse complement strand
GTTCAAGAGATATGATTTTTGCAACGCTAAATGAGAAAAGGCGCTACTGTGCAACGGTTGAAATTAGTCACACATTTCGTGCATCGTTTAAAATACAAATGCACTTGGCGAGGTAGCTTTAAGAAGTTTGGAGTTGCCAGTAAAGAAGTAACTATTTTCAGTTCTAGAAATTGTTTTTAGTTAAGGAATATTACATTTATATTAATACGTCATTTTAGGTATAAATTGTTTGATTTTGAAAATCTACAAACTGTTCTTAATAAATTTGTAGAAAATCTAAGCCATATAATATAAATATGTAAGAACACAATAATTACATAGCTTTGAATAAAGGCTTTTTGATTATTAAAAATTTCATATTTAGGATGAGAATATCCTTCGAATCTATATATGAATATGAAAATGAAACCCATTTCCCGTTGTTACGCCAAGGAACGGCTAGACCGATTTGGCTGATTTTTCTGTAGAAAATGTCGCAGAAAGAGTGAAAAATTACATATAATTTTCAGCTAGTATCCAGATAAATAACGATAACACTAAAAAATCTATTTGCAAACACTTTCCAAAACTTCTCCTTTCATAAACTGAAATACCTCCCCCAGAAAATCTGCAATTAAACATATGTACTTCAAGTCAAATGAAAACTCTTCGATTCACCCCCTAAAACTCGTTGCTCTTTGCCGGCGCTATTAAAAATGCGAATTAAAATTCGACTTGTTGTTGGTCGGTTATCACTAGTATATCGCCTTCGTTGTTGTGTAGTTTCTGTTTTCGCTATTACTGGGAGACACTTGTATTGCTCGCTTTTTCTGTGCATTTTCTGCATAAATATTTCAACACTTTCGCTTTTGTTTTGTGTCACAGAAACACACACACTCGCCCAGGGAGCGGGGAAAATCGTTTTAATTATTCCCAACGCGAGCGGCGACCTCCTCTTTCGCCGCACAAGTTGCCGTGCATTTTAATTGCATTTTTATTTAATTTTACCTTTGCTGCATCTAATTTGTCGTCATCTTGCATTGTAGCCCGGCATTGTGGTTATTTTGTAATAATTTTTTGCTGTTGCCACTGAGCTTTTGTTTTTTGGCCTCTCGATTTCGTGCTGAGCACTTCCCACGCACTTTGCAGACACACTATCTCTGTGGACTTTTGGTTTATTTTTTCTTTATTATTTGCCTGTCGTCGTGCGATCGTTTGCGTAATTGCAAAACACAAGACCAAAACAAATCATGGAAATAATTTCGTCACAGTTGACACCATTGTCTGCGAAAGTACGTCATGAAAATGTGCTTTTTGTTTTGACAGAAGCAGAATTAATGCAAATTTATATAATAACCAACTGGTGTGTACACAATAGTTCAAAGCAGTTTGAGTTCATCGGACGATGATTTATGCAAATTTGGGTAGAGTTTTGGTATTTACAGTGGGCCTTAAATTTATAAAAATAGGTCAGTTATTTATTGAAATAACCCTCTTCCACGTTTTGAGATCCACAAATCTCTGCTGATTCAACTTCCGCTGCGTCTGCGCAATTCTAGTGACCCAATTTCGAATTAATTTCCAAATTCGTCCATTGTTAGCCCCGATTCGCTTGTGTTTGCTAATTTATCACCGCCTCTAGTTTGTTTCTGTGGGCGTTTCGATTGATTTACATACAAACACATACAGTTTGTATTCGTTGGCCTGGCTTCTGACTTCTTTTGTGTGTTTTTTCTTCGCTGTGGTCATATTTCTTTGAGCTGCCCAAAAATGTAAATTTTTGGCAATTATGGAATCATTTAGCTTACCATTTGCGATCATATTGTTTGCCCACAGATCGTTGGGGTTAACAATTCCATCAATAATGAACGCCAACAATATTGCCGGCTTACACAACCCATGGATTAGATTGAGGGAAAACATAATATGCAAAAATTGCACACACCAAATGGTAATTAATAAGAGCTCAAACAAAAACCAGAGCGCTGCCAGGCTATATAATAAATTAATTATAGCCGCAATATCAAAGCGAAAGGCGCCGAGAGCTCAAAATTGAGAATCAGGGGCACTCAGAGAAAAGTGATGATTTACATGAGGGATTTTAAGAAAAGAAATGTTTTTAAATGGTAAATACTTTTAAGAAATAAGTTATTATTTTAGAGGTTTTCTCATTATCTGTAAAATTGGTTTTAAGTTTGCAAGACGATGATGAGTATGCCCACCTTTAAAGTCAAGTTATTTATATAAAAATATAAAATAGGTGTTCATGAAGGCATTTTAATGTTTCTAAAAATAAAGATGACAGTTAAGGTAAAGCAAATTCTAAATCATTCCAATGTAAACTTTTCTGAACAAATCCCTTTCCAGTTAACGCGATTACCACGCATTCTTAGGCTATTTTTCAGTGTACAAACTCACGACTGTCCGCCCCCTTTCTCCCCGAGTCCGTGGAAGTAACAGTAACAAATAATTAGCTTGTAAACTAAAAGTCATCATTAATAATGATTACCGCTGGGGATCTCTGGCGGGTTCTCTGGGCCGCCTCCGATTCTCCCATGTTGTGTGGGTGGCGGCTGGCAGATGCCGGCATAAACGTCAACATAATTAAGTGAGCGACTTCTTGGGGCATCATGGCACTGCCGTCGCTCTCGGCATCGCCATCGACTTTTTCTACTCGGCTGCGATTTATTTCGCATTAACGTTAAATATTGCTTCCTAATTAACCACGGCCCGCTTGCCACATGCAAACAGTTGGTGGGAGTCACTCCGAGGCGCTATAATGACGCCCGATACACGATACACAATATATACAAACTCTCGTATCGAGTTTTGCCCTCGATGATGAGCAGGATGATGATGCGTCAATTTTGCGGCAGCTAATTAGTAGCCAGCAAAATAGAGAAAAAACGTGGAGAAAAAAAATAGAAAAAGCACGCTTGGCATTTACAGTTACTGTCAAAAGTTCTGGGCCGGAATTTTCGGCACATGGCCAAGGCCCAAAACTCTAACTACGATTTGGCGTGACGCATTACAGTTAAACTGATTTCGGTTCGTTACAGTTTTGTGTTCTGCGGTCATCAGCCCCTCTTTCCCAACCCCTCAGTTTTTATTCCCCAAACCCTCCTCTGATTAGCGGCTAATGAGTGCCAATGGGATTACGGCTAATTTACTCGTGAAACTAAAGGAAGTCATGCACTGCAAATGGGGTTTGATGATCCACTGGGTGGTCAAAGAAGAGGTTACTTTTGAAGTGATTGCAGAAATAAATCTTTACTGAAATAACCCAGAACTTGAGAAAACAGCACTATCAATCATCAAATTAATTTTAGAATAAACTCACAAGTATGTGGGATTATATAGAATATAAATTTAACTCTTGAACTGCTAAATTATTTAATAATAAATCATATGCTGCTCAGATTATAATACAAGTATTTATATAGGAAACCCAATGCAATTTCTTATATAAAATCCGTTTTTTATAAGCTAGCCTTATTATCCTCTATTAACTCTAAAGTAATTCTAAAGAATCCAACTAATAATTGAACCTTAAAAGCCTACTAAAGCGTATTAAAATAAAGTCAAAATCAATCGAGCTTGGCCAGTGAAGAGATCTCCATATGAAGCCGTCGCCGTGGCAGCACTTAATTTAAGGACATGACCGTGCCCACTTTAAGCCCGTCCACTCAACTTTTTACGCCCCCGAGTCAGAGTCATAAAATATACCGACAATGCTCTTAGCCCGACTTTGGGTGCGATAAAAATTGATATATAATGGATTATCGTTTATTACACGCACGATTACCTCCCGCCCTCACATATCCACGCAGGACACGACGCTGTCCTTGCCGGCGTCCTTCGCGGGATATGCATATTGTTTGCTTTGCTTTCCTTCACTTTTTCCTTTTTGTTTTGTTTCCTTCTTTCTGTTTTCCTCCTGACATTCCCCATTTCTTCATTCTGTTTGGTGCGGCGATGGCGTACATTTTAATGAGCCCCACAATTTGCATCTGCAACTGGGCGACGGCCGCTCTCATATGGTTTTTCGACCCGCCGCCGCGCGAACAAACAAAGAAACGAATAAATAATCGTACAAAGTATTGCCGGCCATAAATATCGGATGCCCACGGGGGCCGGAGAGAACACGGGTGAAGATGCTGCAACGCGGGCGACGATGGAGACGATGGATTCACTGGATTCAGAGGACGCGTTGGGCGCGGTGGATTCGGTGGACTCCGAGGAGGTGGCTGGATTCGCGCAATTTCCATGCAGCATGAGTCGACAATAAAGCGCCATAATAAAGGCAGCAGCAACAGAAGGAGCTACAGGAACAGCAGCAGCAGCACCCACAGCGGCAACATTTTCAGGAACAACACCCAGAGCAGCAATCAGAGATGAGGCCTTGTAATTGAAAAACTTTCCCAAAATAGCCAATATATGCCACATATATTTTGTTTTAACTTAAAACATATTTTTTGAATTAAATTAAATATTTACCTAAAATAATATTGCCTAATAAGGTGTGATTTTTATTTGGTTTAGTTGATATTGAAATTAGTAATGTTAATAATTAGGTAATTACCTAAACTCATAGTCAAGCTAAAATAATTTAAATGTTGCCTATAATAAAAGTGAATTATTTAAAGAATATAACCTAATTTATTCCCCAAAAATAAGTTAAATATCCTAAAAGAAAACATCCAAAATGCCATCCCTATAAACAGCAAAGTAGCAACAACAATAAACAAGACGCGCAGCAATTTCACTGACTACTGAGAACTTTACGTACTGTGACGAGGACTCGACTCCCACCTCAGTAACAACTCCTTCCATTCTCATCGTCTCACCCCCTTTTTGGACCCTCATGCACCGTGTGCACTGAACGAAAATTGAGCAGCTGAACGCATGTTGCCCGCGCTAATGGGGCGTATGCGTAATGGTCGCGCTTATTAAAACTTAAGGAGGCGTGGCCGGACTCATTACCAGCGGATACAAGGTACTACGCTTACCTTCCAAAAGGGAAATTGCGGCCGAGTGAGTTCCGATTCTCTTCGCTGGGCAACTGAAATGAAAGGAAGGAGGTGTTTGTTGTGAGTTTGGGATTGCTAAGGTGAGCTTAGAAAATGTTTTAAAATATTTTTTAAATTTATTTATTTTTATTTAAAAATATTTTGAATAACAAAATGCAGCCGGATCGAAGAAAATATGATATTTATCTATAATTTGAATGTTACTTGTTATATAAAATTAAAATATTCTTAGTTTAAAGCAGGAAACATGTTCTATGAAATTATTTTAATCCTATACTTTTGATAAACCCTCATTTATCCTTTAATATTTTGAAATATACCTAATTAATACCTCTTTTAAAAGTGTTTTCTTTATGTGTACTTCTTCCAATTAAGTTTGCAATTACTGGTTCGTTTCTTTATTTCTTTTCAACGGACAACATGACATTTATCTCTTTTCGTTCAGTGCTGAATTTGCACTTGCTCGTGTCTGTTGTTATTATATTATTGCCGCTGCTCTCTGGCTCCGGGTAGCCCCTGGTTGCCTTCATTTATATTACCCTGGCCTCTCTGTCGCCACTCTGCTGGGCTGCATTTCCCGCCACTTGCCCGCTTTTCCCACCCGTTTTCCCGCCCGCTTTCATTCATGCGCCTCACGCTGGCGCACTCATTTACCCTTTAAGCGAATCGTTTTCACCCAAACTCCCAGCCTCCCCGTTTTTTGCATATCATTTGCGCGCATCTTGTTTACCCCCAGCCTCCCCCCAGCCCCTGCAAGACCCCCCTTTAAGTGCATTACAATGAACTACGCCGGAGCCCCAAACATCCACCCCCCGTCGTGACTCGTAAATAAGTTTTATTGTGTTTGTGTGTGCCCACGCCCCCGAAAAGACAGAGACGAGACCCCCAGCCCCCAAGCGCCGTGTCGCCCCTCCGCAGGTCCAGCGGCGATGCAAGTTATCGCTTCCTTTGGTTTTTGTTTTCGCTTTTCCATTTTTTGATAATTTAGCCAGCTTGCGCTCCCCAACGAAGTTGTCTAAATTGCTGGCATACATTTAGCCGCTAAGACACAGGGAGAAAACTGAACTAAATAGGGTTTAAATAAACGTTTAAATAAGGGTATTTCAAAGAGAATAATAAAGAATATATTCTATTAAAATAAGAATTTAGATACATTTATCATCTACCAAGGAAAGATCTTGTTAAACTTGTATCTACCCTATTAATATTTCAAATATATAATTTAGTAAATATCTAAAAAATTATTTGACTTGACCATTTTCCATAAATTTCTCTCTGTGTGCTGCAGTTGCCTCTGCTCCTGCTGCTCCTACTACTTCTGCTGCTGCTAGTGCCTTTTGTCTAGGTCCCAGGCAAATGACTACAAGAGTGGGCTTAGCAGGGACTCGAGGACCGGACCCGAGGACCAGCATCCCGGCATCCCGGCATCCCGACATCCCGGCCTCCGCTGCTGAATTATGGCATTCCTAATATGGGGGATAGCTGTTGCTGCCCCTGCCGTAGTCCTGCCCCCATGCTGCACGACCTTTGCGCCGCTGTTGTTGCATATTTAAGGGCGAATGGGCGCAATTGTTGCGCGTTTTATTGTTTTGGGAATAAGTGCGGATTTATAGAATATATTTTTTTTTCCGCTAGCAGTAGTAGTTTTTCGCTAAGCTGGCCCCGCGAGAGATTTTCGGTTTGTTTTTCTTGTGCAACAATATTTTTAAGTGCAATGCTCAGCAGTCTTAGGCCAAGGAATATGAAAATGGGTAAGGGAGGGGGAGAAGCACAGTGAACCTCACATCGACAGCACATGACGTGAACTCAATTACGGTCTACTATCTGCCCCATATATAGTCTAGTGTATATAGTACTCCCACCAAGGGGGGCGTGGCTGTCGGACTCCACAAATTACGAATGCCGCTTTGCATGTAAATGTGCACTTTTCTGGCCCAGCATCAAAATTAATATACACCGAAGTGCCCCAAGAAGTGCAAGGGAGAGCGGAAAAAGAGACAGCTGCAGAGCCAGAGAAAGAGACGGCCACAGAGTGCCAGAGATGGCGCAATAATAACAATGAAAATGCACAGAATGCGCCTTATATAAACGACAACAAATTGCCCATTTGGCACAGAAGACGACGATGATGAGGCCGGGGTTCGTACGGGGGAAATGGTTAGCAAACCCGTGACATGGTAGACATTAATTGGCTGCCATGTCATTCTGTTTATGGACAGGACCTAGCCCACTCTCCTCCGTCCACTCTCCACTGTCAACGCCAGGCAATTCAGATCGGAACATTAGCGCTGGACGCGGCGACCAGGAAGGGAATATTGATTAATATACATACAAAGCCTGGTAAGGAAAGCTATGCGAGTGCCATGATGAATGGTAATTCGCAGGAATATACCTCACTTTCCACTGGCAGTTCCTTGTGAATCCTCATGATTCAATGCGATAACAAAGTCATTGCAAAGGAGATGCTTTACACATAATTGCCTTCTAGCTTAAATGAAATCAATCACGAGGCATTGCCAATTTTTCTTACGGGAATAATTGAATAAATCATAAATAAAACGAATTTCCTTACTTAATAAATGCATAAATCTATGAAATTTGATCCCCTTAAGTGATTGTAGGACGTATTTGCTTAATTAACATGGTTTGAACTAATAAATCTTGCAGATAAAATTATATTCTTGAATGAATTCATTCTCTTTTATAATTAATTATAAATTCCCCTTTGAGTGCAGCAATGACAGATGCACAAACAAGATAAACCGAATGCACACTAAAAACCAAACCCCGTTCGCTTTAATGACCCACTTTGCGACTCAATGAAAAGATATCCCTATCAATTCGATAATTGTTTCCCCATCAATCAAAATTGATGAATGCTCAGCCTCCGCTCCACTCCTCCGATTGATGTCCCTGACCCCAAAAGCCGGTTCGGATGCAGTAGCAACCGGAAGGGCAGGGAGGTGGAGGAAGGCAGCGCCATGTCAGCTGTCCAGCCAACATTACGCATACGCCACATGGGACGGCCGAAAAGGGATGCTATCGAGATCGGAAGGCAGAGACAGGTCGGAGTGTGTGTTTGCGATGCGTCAGGTATCCAACAGACCTCGGCTCTGGTTGTGTCTCTGGTTCTGTTTCTGGTTTTTGGCCATGGTCCTGTCCTGGCCTCTCCAGCTAGACAGCCGTATTATTAACGCAGTGGCTGCTGCTGGCATTTGCAATTTTACGCCGCGCATGTGCCACTTACGTGTTTGGCTGCCACAAAACTCCGCTTGGCTTGGCTGACTTGGCTAAGCTCCTATCATGTTCAAGTGCTTGGCCCCAAAAAAAGCAGAACAAAAACGAGAAAGGGAAGGTAACTCGGCAAGTCGAAGCGAGGTTTACCCTAGGATTAGGTAGCTCAGCAGCAGCTCTATCGGGAAACTCCTTTAAACTAGCATTAATGTATATGTTATTTTTAGGAATTTATATTTACAACTATCCTAGTTTAAACTATAGATCTCACCAACTTCAGTTATCATTAACTATACCCTCTCTGTTAGGGTAGAATAATAAACTCTAACCAAGAAAGAACAACGTGGCAAATGCATAGGGCTTCTGATGTTGCTGCTGCTGCTGCTGCACTTCCACTTGAGCTAACCCGCGGTGTCACATTCGTCGTCGCCAGTCAGTCAGTCATAGTCACAGTCACAGAGCTCCAGCTTCGGCTATGTTGCAATTCTTGTGGTATTTGTGGCATAAAATAAAACGTAAATGAGCAGCAGTATTCAGCGATGGTGGCGGTGGCAGCAACATCACGATGCCACAATCTCATTTCGGCCTGTCGTATTGAATTCAATGCATTTTCCAACAGCAACACCTTGAGGTGTTCATTTTCATGCCAGAAGAAAATGCGCTTAATTATGCGGCCGAGCAAAACGATTCTTTTATTTCGTTGTCGCTCGCCTGCTTTTTTGGAGGCCATTTGCGGCACAAGAGGCAAGATGTCTTGCAACTGGAGCGCACTGCAAGGCCGCATGTAGCACTCGGTGCAGCATTGCATTTATTGCAACAGAATCGCAATTGGTTGGAAAAGTTTTACGGCCAAACAGAAATATGAAGAGAGCGATAACTTGAAGAGTTATTGCCAGAGACAGCCGGGGAAAACACAGCCAGGCGGTAGCGTTGGCGGCGGCGGCGGCTGCGGGAAAAAATCCCAGCAGAAATATGAATGAATACTTTATTGAATATTGTGCGACGTATGCAAAATGATGGCCAGAACTGACGCTGCGCTGCTCCTGCTGCTGGCGCTGTTGGCCGTTTCTGGTAAACCGAAGACCGCAACTGACAGGAAACCATTTAAACTGACCTCAAATGACAACGACAGCGACAGCCGGGACCCAGTCTCAGTCCCATTCCGCAGACCCATTCCCTTTTCCGGAAAATACATGCGAAATACAAAATGCAATGCCCGTGGAGGGGCCACAAAAAAATAAAGCGACCCCACCCGAACCCAAAACGCAACCCAAAAACCCATGGTAACCCATAGATGGACAATGGCTGGCTAGCTGGCTGGGTGCTGGCTGGCTGGGAAAATAAAAACGAGGGAGCGAAGGAAAGAAACGACAAAAATGGTAGCTAGCCACAAACAAATTGGCAGCAATTTGAGGACCCAACAAAAGGCGACAAAAGCCCACCGAACACCGAACACAGAACGCTGTTGTAAGCTCCACGGTGCAGGACTTTCGCGGATTGGGTGACTCAACGGCGGTGCTGAAAAACCAACAGGAGTCGGGGCCCTGTTGATGGAATGAAATGAAATATAGAATACAATTCCACATGCCGATTGATTTATATGCACGTGACCCATCGCTCCCCTTTTTGTGGCATCTCTCGCTCGCTATGCTATGCAAATTGCACGGCTCAGTTATAATGCCATTCCCCCAGACAAGGCCAGCAACCAGCAGCAGGCAGTCGGCAGTCGGCATCTAGATCCGGATCCAGGGTAATCCAATACGCAGCCAGCCACTGGAGAAGCCGATCTAAGGCGCTCAAGATGGATGCTAAAAAGCCGGTACCGTGAAGTCTCATCTTAATGGACGAGGCATTGGACTCGAAGGATCAACAGCTGCTACGATATTTTAATAAGGAATTTTCAGATTAAAAATATCACGTCCGCACCTTATAATTAATTCTGTTAAAGCATCACTATGTTTTTTATTTCTGTTAAAAATAAATCTACCTTTCCCTCCCCTAACAGCTTTCCCATGATTTTTTCAAGATGGTCAATGCATGTGTATGTATGTACATAATACATAATATTCTTCTTAGGTTTATTTTAACATAATTTGATAAGTATTATTTGAACATTTCAGCTTCAGATTTATGCTACCATGGCTTTTTAAGCCCTATAAACTCCCCTGTGTAGGGGCAGCAGAATTATTCCATAGCGGTACTGGGTCACTCCGTCTTGGTTGACAAGCCCAAGGCAGCAAGGAATTCTTTCTTCATTTGTTGATCATTGACTGCAGTTGTCTCCGTTTCCTCCTTGATTGTGAAAAAGTCCCAGCTAAGTGGCACGTTCAGAATAGAGTTGTGTGCCAAGTGCCGCCCACGCTGGCAGACTTGGATCCAGCTGGCGATCCTTCTCCATCTAAATAGTCTGGCATCGTCATGTGCCGCCAGCTCCTCCACATCCAAGTCCGATGTGTCGGAGTCTTCTGGGTTGCTTCCATTATCGTAAGGATTGTACGAGTTTTGGCCGCTCATTTTTACGTCTGCACTTTTTTACATTGCTTACAAGTGGCGTCTATTTGAAATGTTTCGATGTGCTTTAGTGTGGACGCCCTGGTTGTAACAGTTATGTATGCAATAATCCCAGCTGTTTCTGGTATTTAGGCCATTATTGTTTGGGAACTATCGTGAAACGATCGGTTGTCGCAGCTCGGTCACACTAAATCCGATAGCTCGATCGCAACGCATATCCCGGCATCCCCCCGTGCAAAAAAACGTGGAAAAACATTTTCAGTAAGTAAGAAACCAATTTGCAAACATTCCCGGACCATACAATCAGAGGATCGTCAATAACTGGGAGCAGAAAACATTGGCCACAAAATTTGTTGATTATTGAGGAGCAGGTGGGATCTAAAGAAAGTAATGTATACATAATTTGTTCAAAATTTACTCCCCTATAGCCACGTGGCCTTCGTCCCAACATGGCCAACAGGTTCATACCTACCTTCCCTATTAACCATAGATCTAGTGTGGTTCTCTTCCGTAAACAAAGAGCTTTCCTTGTTTCCATTAATAAACTAAAGTTGCTAAAATTACTCTACATACCACCAAGGAGAATCCTGGCTGAACTGTTTGCACTTAAGGTAGTGAAGTTACCTTAGGAAAATCATCTTCCTTGAGCGAACTGCTTCCGCTTCTTCCTCTCTGTTTGTAATTCCTGCTAATTTCCCTCCATTTTCTCCTTTTTGCTCTCAAGATAAGCACCCCGGGCCACCCTTTGGGAGGTTCTACTGTTGGCACTGAGCATCTTAGAGCTGCCTCCGCCCCCTGCCCATTTACTGCCATGTAACTGCAGTCACAAAATGCAATTTTAGCTTTCAATTGCCCGTGGAAACGGAGTGGAACCAACGTTTCGTGTTTTTTCTACAATTTTTCTCAGTTTTTTTTTCGGTTCAGTTCGGTTTGGGTCATTTTCGTTTGTTGCACTGCATTCGTTTTGCCTTTGCCGCACACACAATGGCCACGATAACTTTGCATTACATTAGTACGAGAGTATACAGTGGGTTTGTGTGGGAAAGGCCCCTCGAAAGACCCCACTCCCCGGACCCGGGAGAGAGAGATCTGTGGACAAAGGAAAACTGGTTTCGGTTTCGCTCCTTTTAGCTGTGGCATTTGCAACAATTGCATCAATGGATGTGGCCTGCGTTGCTGCTGTTGCTTTTGCTTTTGCTATTTTTATTTATTATTTTATGGCCAGAAGACAATATCGATACATTGATTTGTGGGAGTGTGTGGAGGAGGACTTCGGTCACATATGGGCACTGGGTTCACCGAAAGAAAATCAATAGAAGTAAGAATTAATCAAAACTAAGTAATATAAAGGAGGAAACTGTTATCTAGTGTCTACCTATAAACACACATACTTGAAAAGTTCCTTACAATTTGAGTCCTTCGAGCCGGATTTTCTTCTAAGCATGATTTTAATTCCTAAAGCACTGCATATTTTATCCTTCTTCAAAACATTGAATTCAATTGTACTTTTTTTTCGCTGTGTTTTGAACCAAAAAATATCGATGTACTTTTAGCTTAGCTGCCATCGGTATGGGAAATTGTGAATGCACTTTGAACTGCATTCCGGGATGCTGCTGCTGCTGCTGCAACGACAACTGACAGCTTTATTATCAAATTGTCATGAGCCAGCCATTTGGCTCAATTTACGTCATGGATCTTATGCTGCATATCAGCAGTGCGACGGGGGAATACTACTTCGTGGAAGCTGAAGCAGGCCAGTATATAAATCACTTTCGCCGCAAGTATCAATCTCTGACATGTGGCAAAAGTTGAACTGAAACTGAACCCGGCAAAACGCACCAAGAGCGAAAAGGGAGGCGAGGCGACGCGACTCCCGACAAAAGAAAGAAGGGAAAGGCAAAATGTCGTCGCCGTTGTCGTTGTCGTGTGACACTGAAATGCGGATACAATAAAAGTTTATTTTGTGCTGTGTGTGTGTATTTGTGTTTTTTCCGCCGGTAGCCTCTATCGTTTTATACCCTTGTTGGAGGTATAGTAATTTGGTCACCAAGTAAAGACTAAAAGACCTGTGCACCAATTTGAATTCAAAGGATTTACTAAGTAAAATTTGAGTGCCTAACTTTCTTCCACTTATTTATTTATGGTTGGGCAATTCAAATAAAATAATACAAAATATCGGGGGAATAAGTATCTAGATATACTTTTCCTTCCGTTAAAATTGTCTTTATTTAGGGTTATAAACACTTGAAAGTAAAACAAATCGAAAGATTAAAACAAAAATGTATGCATGTTTGTTAACCAAGACAGTAGTACCTTAAATTGTGTAATAATTCCCTTATAATATATTTTCCAGATATACTTACATTAAAAAATATAGTCTTATCTTTAAGCTAACATTTTCCAGATTAGATTAGATTTTTAGTTAAATCTCAGCTTGTTTGAATTTTCCCCCAAAATAGGCTTCCCTTCTTCCGAATTTCCCATAATAGGTGCGAGAGAAGATAAAATTTGGCTTGCCGAAGCAAGCACATTTTCTCGATTTTTCTCCCTTCCCCTCCAGTCCTTCCTCTTTTCCCTCGAATTTTTTGCTCCTTTTTTCATGGTTGACAAGACGCGAGGAGCAGCCAAAGTGCACCCCATGGAGCAATCACTCGATGCCAGCCAGGCTCCCAACAACAATAACAGCAACAACAACAACAGCCATATTGGTTAGGGCCACAAGGACACACACGCATTAACGGCAGCTGCTCCTTACTCTCCCACACACACACACATAAAAGTTTATTAAATTTACAAGGAACTTTTATGCAGTTACTTTTTGACATGCTTCCTTGTTCACTTTCTTTTCATTCCTCCTTCCGTTCACTCATAAAATTGACAACGACAATGTAAATATGCGTGCGAGTGTGCTGTGGGTTCGCAGGACTCTCGTCCTGTGCGCAAAGGATTTCAATTTAAATGAACTTGCAGATGAGCATTTTATTTTCTTACACATTCAATAATTCTTCCCCTTTGCGAGCAGGTCGTATGGAAAATTACAATGCCAATGCGGCGACATGCAAATATGTGCGCAAAAAACAACAGAGAGCCTGAAAAAGGCTCAACGGACAACGGAATGGCATTGAATTACAGCCAACAACTTGTCATCTGTCACATTTTGCGGCCGATTTTGAGAATATACTCTCTCGCCCATGTACATATGTGTGTGCCGATTTTTTTCAGAGCAAAACGGATGAGCTGGAGTTGGCTAAAATCGAGTCTGAATCCGAAACCCAGCTCTGTCTGCCCGCCACTGAGGCCGTTATCTCGTCTCGTGTTCGAACCGCCAACACGTCG
>JAEIIL010001632.1:0-21714 GCA_018905715.1 Drosophila lini | reverse complement strand
AGGGTATACAAACTTCGGCGTGCCGAAGTTAGCTTCCTTTCTTGTTTTTTTTTGTTTTGTAGCTTTATTTTATCGTGATTCCTCTTTGTTCTCCTCATTTGTTTACCAAGTTTTTAAGACCCTTTGGACGAGGTGAAAAAAGAAGAACTTTTGATTTGCGAGCAAAAAAAATATATGATACATAGGTTAAACGTATTCTGGGAAAGCAAATTAGAAAAGATGTATACCCTTCTTAAGAATACACATAGTTTTGTCTTTGAAAATCATAAAATATAGTTTTTGAGAACAAATTTCAGCCATTTGTCAACGTTTAACATTTCATGTTCTTGGAATCTCCAACACACTTTTCAATTAGGCTGATTTTCCCTCAAGTAAAATTGCTTTTTTGCGTGTCTGACCTTAACCCAAAAACATGTAGCAAATTGTCAACTAAAATTCTGTGAAAGTTTTTCAATTAAATTATAGTTGAACAAGAAAATGGCCACAAGGATGCGGGGCAAAAACAAACCTCAATGCAAATTCAATGAGTTTTTATTATTAAACAGAAATAAACACGAGCAAAAGAAGAACAGAACAGAACCAGAAAAAATAGCAACATTCGAAATAAAAATTCAGGTCAAGATGAGAAAAAGTCTATTCAACCGAGTGGCCTAAAAATAAACCAAGAAAATAAGCTATATATCTCTTTTATATAGAAAGGATTTCCAAGTAATAATTGTTAGACATTTGTTTCTTTTTTTCAGCAGGCGAATAAACCTTGAAAAGTCGCGACACTTTTCCGATGCTTGACATCGCCCCCGAAAAGTTAATTAGCCACACGTGCCGCGGTCATATCTCTTTACAGCCCACAAATTCGTGCGCATTCGAATGCAATTAGCGGGTGGGTCGGTCTGGGCCGGGCCAGGCCTCCTACCAGATGTCTGATCCGATGTTTAATGTCTGAGGAATACCTGTGAGTGCCTTCTGGGACCACCTGAGTGTACCTGCAGTGGGTGACCGATCTGTGGGATGTTGTCTGCCATAAAACGATTTAATGGCTCGCACAAAAGTGCAACAGCAGGCATTCACTTGACGACGAGGCCCGACGATTTAATTGCGATTTTGCCATTTATTTTTACTTATTTTTGGGCTCTGGCTGACGCATTAGTTTCGCATCCGATGACACGCAAAGTTTTATGACCTGTTGCGGGTATTTTTGGAGGAATCTTAAAGGTTAATTGTCTGGTTAGGAAGAAGAGCTCCTTCTTAAACGAAGGGGGAATCGTAATTTTATAGTTTATTTTAGTATAAAAAAGAAAAAATGCAGCTAAAATATATAAAAAATAGACAAATTAGAACAAATATTACCCAAAATCAATGGATTTTTTGATATTTTCTTCACCTGTCTTACCTTTCTTTTTTAAAGTTTAAATATATATACAAAATGAATTCCCTTGACCAAATCTGGGTCTCCCTATATATTATTTAGTTGATTTTTTCACAGGCTGCTGTCCCTGTTTGCCGTTCTCAGCTTCTCTCTGCCATTTGATTTTCCATTTTTGCTGACCACGCCACACCTGTCGATCATCTGTTTGCAATTTCCTAAAATCGAACTTGTAGTATTTTTATTTATTTTTCCTGCCTGTACCAAATAGCGTTCCCAGACAAATGTTTGTCACAGCCAAAGAAAAGGGAAACCGTTTGATGGATGGACCGACATATTGACAGGCAGCTGCTGCTTGCTGCTGCTTGACCGTTATGTGAATAAGTAAATATATATAATGGACTCTATCTTCAAGGTGTTTCCCTTGGCCGCTCAACGATCGAATCTTATCAAATTCTAAGCGAAAACGGAACTACAAAACAGGCTTATCAAAAAATACATACATATATATTAAAAGTCAGCCTAATCTCAGAACGAAACGAAACTTGTTCTAAGCAGACTCAACTCAACCCAAGCAAACTTCTTTGTTTATTTTGATTTTTTTTGTTCAATATTTTGTTGTAACACACAGCTGCTGACGTATGTGTCTGTATGGCTGCTAAATGGCCGACAATTGAAATTCATTAAAAGCGAATCAAAATCAACAACAAAAACAAAAAGGGCAGGCGAGATTCTCAGTTCAAAATCTGAACCAAAACGAACCACTATCAGCTCCCATCTGTTGATGATGGATCGGTTCGCCTTATCAGTTTGCCTTTTTGTCTAGCTGAACTGTTGAGAACACAGATCTTAAAATAAGCTTCGTCTTAATGTGTCTCCTTATCAGCAGAGTCTCTTCCCACTCAACTCTTGCGTGATTCGCGTGTTGTCGTCCAAAGGCAAATAGAACAAACCTATTGCTGAAATCACAACTAGGTTTGTTTACCTCCTGCCCCCCAAAAAAAAAGAGCCCATCAAAGATCTGGCTAGATAAACAAATGAAATATTCTGCGTAGGCCTAATGATTTGTTCAGAAATATGTTTAGTTTATTTATAATGATTTATACACGAACTAGGGCAGCCCGCGATATATACATATATATTTTCCCTATATACTTTTTTTCCGGCGCGTGTCTGGTTCGTCTCCGTTGACTTTCATCCGCTTGGATGACACGTGGACTGGGCGGGGACGCGTTTACTTACCTCTTTTCTTATCAATTTGTACTGCTGAGACGTCTGCCAACTATAATTGCCTAATTGTATCTATCAGATACTGATACGGAGATATACTACACAGGCCAGCGTTGCCTCTTTTTCGCTCAATATAAGGAAATCACTAATCAAAACCTTTTATGTCGATTGGCCAAAGTAGAGAAGTGCAATTTCTAAACGAGCTCAATAAATTGCATTTACTGGGTGGAATAAAAAAGGCATTGGGTGGAGGCAACAAAGAACAGCTTGAATGCAAATCGAAGATGATTTGGAAAGGAAGCAAGGCGATTGCAGAGATTTTCTTGGCATTCCCTTTGAAAAGAGCCTGAGAGTCTCAGCTTAAAAAAGTTAAAAGTCTCATTATTTCTGCTCTTTGGTAATCATTCAAACGAAAGTTCGACAAAATTTTCCATGCGGATCTTGAGCATCTGCTCTTGAGATCCCTCTCAGCCTCTTGAAAACTCAGTCAAGCTCTTTTGTTATATGAAATGTTACCTAAAATCTGAAATAAATAATAAACAATATTTTTCCACTGTCAGAGTGTTTCTCGCTCTCTCTGTTGCGTTTTTCTTGGCTGTCTGAGTGTGGGGGGAAAACACTTGTAAATTTCCACTGTGACGGGAACTGAGACAGCCCGTCTCGGACACCTTTGGCTACCACTTTTGTTATGAATTGTGCATTATGCCGGAGACTGCCTGACGGCGACTCATTTGTCCTCCTTTGTTTACCACATCCCCTTTCCCCCTCTTTAGATTTTTATAGCTATGTTTTTCGAGGACTGTGAGTTAGTTAGACAACCTGTCAACGGGTTGCTCTAGGTTTTACACTTTGATAACCTATCTTATCAGCACAAAGGGGCCTATGGAAACCCATTAAAACTCGTTCAACTGGTCCCAAAGTCCAGCCAAACTATATACTTTTGAAAAAAGATAGAACTGCAATTAAATGAACAAATGTTCCCACACACGGAACTGGGCTCCCTGCTTTTCCCCTTCTGCTGATGATCCCAAATTTGAGACACGCGCCAGCAAATGAATCAGAATTAATTATAAGCGTTGCATGTGGTGAGAAAAAGGCTAAACAGTTGTCAGTGTTGGCGTTATTTGAGGGGAAATAAAGCTTACAAGTGAACTTATAAATAATAAAGTAAACTATTCTTAATAAGTATATTTTTTATTAAAAAAATAAGCAGCCACATTTTATATAATAACTTAAAGCAACAAATTTGTATAGGACTTAGTTTAGTAAATATTTTCCTGTCCGCCACGGCTTATTTTCTGCTGATATTCTGACACCACTGTCCCCAGCACACTTGTAAACACACCCCACACCCAGAACACTACAACCCGTTCAACAGCAAAACAACAACCACCACCACACCCACCATAACCCACCGTACACATACATGTGTTGGGGGCGTGCTAAAATCAACAATAGCTACAGTAAAAGCTCGAAATACTGAACTACTTTCAGCCAGAAAAAATATATTAATAAACTTATAAAATCTGATGGATTAAGATTCTACGTTGTCACAATAATATTAATTCCTGATCATTTCTAAAAAGTATTTGCATTTATTCTCTATAGCAGGCATTTACTGTTCCCACAAAAATGCTGTAATTTTCCACATCTTTCCTTTTATTTATTGTATAAATTTTTTTTATTTTGTCTCGGATTTTTAAATATTTTATAACTTTTCCGCGTTTGTACAAATTTGTTATGAGCGAACGAGAATGGGTGGGGGTGTTGTTGGTGATGATTTCCCCGCTTTCCACCCTTTCCGCCCGTTGGTGGTCAAGCTATTACAAAACATTTTCGACTTGTTATTGTTGCCGGCTTGCTCTATCTCGGTTTCCCTGCGTTTCAATTTTTTTTTTATTGATTGCCAGACGCGGCGACGATTTGGAAATTTTAATTTGTTGATTCAAAATGCAAACACTCTCGAATATATAGAAACAAAGAAAGAATGCGCTTTGTTGCTAGAATCTGTATGCAATATGTGGCATTTAAATGAATATTGCTTATATATACATACATATAGATAGACAGTCAACGGGTGCATGCAAAATCTGTGTGTAGCGGAACTGAAGCTGTTAGAACCGACAAAAGGCAGCCGTTTATAGAGGAAAGTTTTTCGGGATCTCTCGCATTCAAAAGTTTTCCGAATAAACAACATTTGTTTTTATGAATGCTTGGTTAGTTTGTCAACAAATATTATTTTAGGTAATATAAATACCCTTTTCTTGTTAGTATCAATATTTAAGGCTACCTTAATATTAAATTCCTTTCCCTTGAAAGGTTTAAATTTAATTACTTTATAAAATATTTAATTTTTATAGTATGAAATCATAAGTAGTGAACAATAAATGTAAAAACTTAAGAATCGACCAAAGCAATTGATTTATAAGCATCCGGAATCGTTTTCTCCCATTAGAGCAATTAGAGCCTTTCGGGAGTTCGACAGAATTCCGCAGCCGTCGCTTTTCACCAAACACTTAACACTCCTCTTTGCATCTTCTGAAACTCGCCTTCACCACTCGGAAAACCCCACCCAGTGAAACCCCACCCAGATCCCAATCTCAACTCGGTGCCATCTACGCAGTTTGCGTAGCAATTAAGTAACTTCGCTTCCTTCCTTCACATATTACTTTACAGCTCGCAATTTGTTTATTTAAATGTGCATTTAATTGCTGTTTTTTTTTCTCTCCCCCAACGGCTACGGCTATTAAATTATTGTTTTGCCATATTTGTTTTCTTTTATTGTATTGTATTTCTTTTAAAATTTTTAACGCGGATGTTTGTTTCATTAATTTTGTTTTATTTTGCTTTTAACAATTTGTTGTTCATCTGCCGACCTATTGTTCGTTGTCGTTCCTATATAGATCGGAATCTATATGGCGTGAGTATAGATTGACAGAAAACGCTTCCTTCAACAAGCGCGTGAAATCGATACGGTTCCGTTCATATATATTCTGTGGGTATTTATTTTATTTTTTACATTTTGTGGCTCGATTTGTTTTGCAAATGTTCTGCCTCGCACTTTGTTTTACTTTTTTTCTCTCTTTTCGGAGCCCTTGAATTTTTTGTATGCAGTATTTTGTCATTGCCAAAGGTGGAATTATTGATGATGTGTCAAGGAAAGGCTTACATTTTTAAGCTTACTAAGATTTAAGATTAAAATTAGGAATATTTGGCTAGCTTTAATAGGGACTAAACTGTAGATCAAAACACAAAACATTTAAATATTCCTTTTAAATTGTAGTTTTCTTTAGAAAAAAAAAAAATTATTTTAAAAAGTTTTACAGAAGAAATATTATATCTTGAAGCATAAAAACAGTCTCAAGTCTAACTAGCAGTATTTTCCCAAGCTGTAAACAAAGAAATCCAAAGTTTGTAGCCCAAAACCCTTTGAGTTTCTTCATAAAATATATGTGAAGTCTTCAATTTCCTTGTGGAATTTTGTTGATTGTTTACTTGTTCCAACTTAATTCGATTCGGGGTAAAAAGGCAATGCGCAAAAGGGAGGAAAATCCAACCCCCTGCCACTGACAGAAAAGAGAGCCGGAGAAATAAATACGAAATGCCGAAGTAATCGAAAACCACCGCGTGGCGAAAAAGTATCTACAAGAACGTACGTCCCACCAAAAAGATACAAGTAAAAATAAAAGAGCGAAGGAGAGTGGCCAAAGTGAGCGGCGAGAATGGATGATAAACAAAAGTGTCGTAAAGTTTTTGCGTCGCAAAAAACCAAACCGAATCGGAGTACATATGTTTCGCTTTTTTTTTTGATTAATAAATTAAAAAAAAAAAAAATAAAAGAAAAAAAAAACCGGTCAAACATTTGGCAAATAATCGGCGGCAGCTCGAATTCGTATATATTGTATGCTGATTAAATAAATAGCCAAAGCCTTTGTAAATTGATGGGAAACACTCGCGTCAAAACAAACAGAGAGAGAGTATCTGACGAATACCGAATACCCATAAGATGGCAGTGGCTTTGAGTCAAAGAGAGAGCCATCGCCACGCTCTCTCTCTCTCTCTGAGTGGAAGTGCGCAATGGGAGAGCGAGCAAGCGGCGCTCTCCTGTGTATCTGTATCTGGCACCGTGCCTTGTCCATCAGTATTCGTGAGATACTCTCTGTAAATGGCGCTGCCGTTTCATATAAAATCCACGCTAATTGCACGCAGACGTTGAGTCGCCAGTTCAGCTCGCTACACGCCACATCGCTCTAAAAAATATATATTTTAAAATATTTAGAGAAAAAAAATACAAGACACTGCTAAAACAATTATTTTTATACAAAAAGTCCAACAAGAGACTTGCCGTTGTGAATTATATTAATTCGTGTAAAAGCAAGACCAAAAGTTGTTTTAAAAGCAATTACAAAAATCGAGAAAAGCTCGCTAAATCGCTAAAAGCTCTGCGCCGGTCTCGTAAATCTCACAAAAAAGCTGAAAAGCGAATTCAGTTATTCAGTTATTGCTGAACTTTTGCCATACAAACACATCAAAACTGAGCCCCCGCACAAGAAACGGGAAGAAAAAACTGAGAAAAGAAAAAGAGATAAAGAAAAAGAAGTGAAATACAGACATTTTTACCCAAAACTGTGATCCCCAAAACTCAAATAATTAAAAAGTGCTGAAAAGTGAAGGAGAATCGAGTCTCCAAAGCAACAAAAAGCATTAAAACTCCGTGAAAATCAACCAATAAAACCCAAAAAGCCAAATATGATGGGCACAATGTCGCTCCGCCAGCCAGAGAACTGGCTCTATGAGATCTGGCAGAAGGGCTACGACAGTCCCTGCTATGTGATGGTGCCCAATGCAAAAGTATGTATAACTAGGAAAAATCCCTCCTCATAGAAAAAGCCCCCATCCACAACCCCCAAAGTTTACCTTGTGTCTAGATGCAATTTTATTGATTTTTTCGTCTTTTTTGGCTGGCCATGTGAGGCTGCGCGCGTTTTAGTGGCGTTTCAATGTCAAAAAGTGTTTGAAGCAAAAACCAAACCCAAAAAAAAAATAACTTGTCACTTGTCAATTTATTTTAGCTGATAAATTACTCTAGCTAAAATGCTAACAAAAAAGAGTTGTACAGGCTACCGAAAAAAATGAAAACCGAGTCCTTTGTTCTTTTTGAAACAAAGGAATCGAAAGAACCGCATGATATTCATTTCTTTTCTGGCTACCTAAGGACCTCGAACAAGTGTACTCTGAAAATAAAAAAGAAGAATAAAACCTCGAGTGTGTGCGGTGGTGGTGTGTGTGGCCGCCATGTTTATTTGAGAAGTGCAGTCGAAACCGAAAAAATAAAAACCGAAATGAGAACTGCATATGAGATGATTTTCGAGAAGCGAGAAACGAGAAAACCGAGAGGAGAGACGTGTTTTTGTTGTGAGATACCTCAGTTTAGGAGAAGGCAAAGAAAAGCGCGTGACCTGACCCCATGAAAACCCTCTCCCCACGCTGTGTGTGTTGTGTGTATCTCGGCGAGAGTGGTGTGTGTATAATTAGCATACCAGAGATGGTGGTGATGCGTCTCTCCTAAATGACTTCTCTATATATAGAGACCTTTCCTATCTTGGTTTTATCAGCTTATCTGGGGAGGTATAACCCTCCATAAATTGTGCAAAAACCTGATAATGCCGAGAGAAGAATGGTAGAAAAACAAAGTTTTTAGACACACCTGCCTCTGTATTTTGTTGAACAACAATTTAATGAACCATATTTCGAGTTTTTTCACTCATTTTTTTTGTGTACCTTTTTTGCACCTTATTGTTAACAAGCCGAAGCAGTTTCAACCGGTTTGCATTTGTTAAAAGCGGGTTGCTATTGTTTCCGAGCTTGCTGTTGTTTTTTTCGCGCTTTACCTTTCCACCCGATTTCTGTCTGCTGTCTGCTTTTTGGGTCTTTATCAACTTGACTTCTAATTTTGGTAATCCGATTTCTGTCACTCTTTTTGCCTCAAATATTTTATTGATCATGCCCAGCGGCACTGAATGTGCGTGTGTGTGTGTGTTTGCGCTTTTCTAAAAATACAATTATGTATTTTTATAAAAATTATTTATTAGCTGCCGCAGAAACAGGCGAAAAACGTGCAAAATATAATTTTGTGTTTGCTCTTTTGTGTGTGTCTTTTTTTTTTGGCACCGCTGCCAGAACATGCGACTTTTTGATGGCTTTCCATGCCTCATCCTCATGCTTTTGGTGGATATATGTATGTATTTATATTATAGCATATCGTATAGAATTTGAAGTATGACTAATGGGCGAGGCGTCTAAAGAGCGTACGAAATGTTCGCAGGGTTCAGAGTTCTTTTATGGAATTTCTTTATTTAAGTAAAGATTTTCCATGCAATTTTATATCCTGCTTTGGCTTTATTTTTCCTTTTTTGAAATTTTAATGATGGCCCGGCTGCAGCACTCTCAACTTTTATTTTTTCGAGCTGCCTGAAAAAACCAGGCCACCATCAGCACACACAGTAAATGTCGAAAGAAATTGTTGAAAGTGAAGACGACGACGAAAGCACTGCCTGCTACAGCATCCACAGCCAAAGCTGACTATTTATAGAGATCGCATGTGGAGAGTCGCATCTTTGTCGTCGTCGTCGAGTCGGGAAAGAAAGAAAACTCGACTCTTCATGAAACGGAACTGCTGGCAAACGGCGAATGTCATCGACAGCAGCCAACTAAAAAAAAACCACCTTTTTAGCCAAAAATGTCGTCGCTCTATTGACGTACATTAAACATGGGAAAATTCACCTGAACACGTGCCATTAAATGCACACAAAATGAAAGGGAATGGATGCGATTATTCTGGCAGAAAATAAAAAGAGAAAAACAAAAAAATGTTTGCATGCACACGCGTTTTCCTTTCGACTTTCCGCCTCTTTAATAGGTTTATTAAATTTTCACATGGTGCAGTCAGGTGAGCCATGAATATGGATGGATGTTGTGTGTGAGTGTGTGTGTTTTGGTTTTGGCTTTGGTCTGGTTTTGTTTTTCCCCTCTTTTCCTTTTTCCGATGACGTGTTCTTCTGTGGCATTGACAATGACACGAACACATTTTTGATTCTTCGGGGAACCATTTACATTTACACGGCAAATAAAAATAAAACCAACAGCAATATAAAGCGAACACGCCACACTGAACAAACATTGTAGCAAAAATTTGATTTATGAATGGCCCGAAGCCCCGCAAAAATGTTAAACGCAGCAGCAGCAGCAGCAACGCTGTAATGAGTCAGTCTCTGCAAGTGTGAACAGGATGTTAGCCAACTGTTAATCTTTTTTGCAAATACTTTTACCTGTTTACAAGAGGGTACACAGACGGGGGATTATATGTTTTATGGCAACAACTGCTCTAAAAATATAAACATTTACATTCTCTGTAGAGAATATATTAAGCCACTAAGACTTTATCATAAGTTGCTATAAAATATCTTTGTGGACCCTTAAAATCTAATCTTTTTCTTTTAATTTGAATATTTGCAAGGCAATATTCATGTGAAGATTAAGAAAACGTGAGAATAACTTTTATTGAAATTTAAAATTAGAATAACTTCAGTTCAGAATACGAAAATAGGTTGTATCCTTAAAGAAATGACCAGATTATGTACTATAATTTTCCTAAGAACAAATTTCCAATCAAAACCCCCTTTCTAAGAAACATTTTCTCCACTTTCTTACCTTTCCAGGATCTGGTCAAGTCGCATCTCATGATTGCGGTGCGCGAGGAGGTGGAGGTTCTAAAGGAGCGCATCTCCGAGCTAATGGACAAGATCAGCAAGCTGGAGGTGGAGAACAGCATTCTCAAGTCGAACATACCGCCGGAGACACTGCAGCAGATCCAGATGCAGCTCCAAATTGCTGGCAGCCAACAGCCGGCGGCAGTGGCCGCTCCCCCGGCCACGCCAGCTATCCAGGCACCGCCGACTTC
Organism: Drosophila lini; assembly: GCA_018905715.1. Lineage (NCBI taxonomy): Eukaryota > Metazoa > Arthropoda > Insecta > Diptera > Drosophilidae > Drosophila > Drosophila lini. Next base: position 11,161 of record JAEIIL010001632.1, on the reverse strand, counting down.
TGCCCCAACTGCCGCAGGACAGGCAGCAGCAGCAGTTGCAGCGGCGGCAGCAGGAGCCGTCTCAGCTGTGGTGGTGGGCAGCACCGGAGCACCGGTAGCCACTAGTCCAGCGTCCACGGCGGCGCCCACGAGCATTCCCAATGGCAGCGCCGAGAATGGATCCGTCTCGGGGGTTAGCAGCGGCAGCGGCAACAACAGCGATGCTTCGGTGGTGGAGCAGGTTGCAGCGGCGGCGGCAGTGGCAGCAGGAGCGGTACCCACAGTCAACGGACCCATGTCCTAAGCTGGGCCAGGCTCACGTAACTCGGTAGTGTTTGTTTTTTAACGCCCACTCGGCTGGGTTTGAATAATGAACGTCGTTTTTTATAAGAATGAAAACAACACCTTGTAATGTTAACTCAGCTTTGTCCCCTTCTAACTCGCTCGAAAACATGATGATGATGAGGGAGACGGCGACGAAGCCGAGGACAGCAGCGAAAGTATTAGGCCACATAGTAGCAACAACAACAACAACAACAACAGCAACAGCAGCAATAACAGCCAGTTTACAGTGGCTAACAAGCGGTTAAATCTGCCTGTTGTTGTGTTATTGCTGCTGGCTGTTAATGATGTTTGAGCTGATAAGCTGCTGCAGCCGCCGTTTTGTTAATTTCTCGATTGTGATATTTGTTTAACACACACACACACACACCTACACCTTCAGACACACACATACATCAAAATACACACACACACACAGATAGACTGCACGCTAACAGCGACTGCGGCTGGCGCTGTTAACGTTTGCTGTTAACTCGCGATTAGGAGTTTAATATATTTTAACATTGCGCTGCTGCGCTGTTCCTCTTATTTTTTGTTTAATACTTTTTTAGTTTTGTTTAACCGTTTGTTTCCGTGTTGTTAACGCTACGAATAAAAACATGTAAAGCATAAAAACACACACACACACACACACAACCCACATATAAATGTACTGGCTTTCGAAATAATACTTGCGGAAAGTAGAATTTTAGCCATGAAACTCGAAGGGATATCAGAGAAAGCAAGAAAGAAAGAAACCGGCAGCAGAAATACAAAAATAATAGAGAGTGCTTGGGAAAAACCAGAAATCAGGAGGGAAATTAAATGAAAAACATGTGATAATTTGCATTGTGCAGTCAGAGACATAAGATGTAAATTGTAAAAAAAGCAAAAACGCAGAGAGAACGGGGCAGAGGAGGAACAAGTATAACCCAATTTCCAAACACAAGTAACTATGATCGATAAATACAAATAATCAATGAATACAAGCAAAAGGCCAGCTGCTATTTTATAATTTACTTTTAACTCTTACTTTTATCGTGTAAAAAGGAAGGAAAAACCAAGCAAAGCAAAAGGAACACAGCAAATATTAGTTACATCATAAAAATATGCATGTTTCAAATTTAAATAAAACAAAAGAACACGTAGAAAATTGTAGTAATTCTAGCATATTTTCAAGCTATATATTTTTAACAACACAAGAAAACATATTGTAAAGCTATGAAAAAAATCGAAAATGAACAAGAGGAACCACTCGAAAACCAAACAAAATGAAAGCTTATCGTAATTGTTTGTTAAACTCTTAAAGTATCTGCAAAATACCTGTAAATATTGTGTAAAACTAACTAAAAGAAACAAAAGAACACTCACTTCTAAAGTCACGATGTGCAGATCCAATGAAAAACGAAAAGCAAAAATTTGTAAAATGATGATTAGAATTCTTGTCCCATTATTCTTTGTTGTATCTTGTATTTAGTTGATAATTCCGCAAATTAATCTTAGTTTGGAAAGCTCCCAAATGCTTCTACGAAATCTGTTATAGGATTTTCTTTCCCCCATTATCCTTGTTTGTGCCCCAATCCCCAACGCACTCTATACACGACCGACAAATCCTAAGAACTTGTATAAATATAAGTCAAACAATGTAAACTGCTGCAGCCATGAAATGAAAGTGTTGACAACATGAAGGAAGATTAGAAGAGCTGTGCCCCTCGGTCCGAAGTTGACGGCTCCGTAGACGCCAAGTTTTGTGCTCAGCCAAGGTGTGAACTCACTCATTGGGAATGCCAGGACTCACAGGATCCGGCCCCAGAGGCACACGAGCAGCCTGCGGAGACTTTGATTGTCTAAGGCTTGCCTGGCAAATACACAAGAAAGAATATAAAGAAAGCTACCAGATCCCACAGTTATAGGTGAGGACCATCTGCAAGAAGCGAACTAAGTGAATAATACTCCAAATCGAAGAGCACAAAACTAGCTGTCTACGCTGCTCAATCAACGGAAGGACAGAGCGACGGACAGACGGACAAACGGACAGAGAGACCACAAACTAATGCCATCCTCCCGAACCCCATAGTAATTCTGTTGATAGTATTTCCCTATTATGATTTGTATTCCTATGCAAAACCATCTTCTTCATGCGCTTCATGTTTAGTTCTTTTCTCCATTCAGTTATACTATTTTAAGTATCTTTTTAAGCTAACTATTAATTTATTAATTAGTTCGTAAGTGAGGAAACAATTCAAATAAATTTAAACGAAATAACTGCAAACAACCTATATTAAAATAAAGGAAAAAATAAAACTATATTGAAAACAAAAATATCGCTGTTGTGTTTTTTATTCTGGGCAGAGTTATCAAATTTTTAATGCAATTTTTTGTGAATAACTTTTGTTTTTAAAAATGGGTACTTATTAATTAATTAAGTTTCACTTTTACATATGTTGCGGGGAAGCTAAAGAAATATTTAAAAAGCTTATCAAGATTGAGGGGAATCCCAATAAAACTACATTTTGAGCGGTGATCGGTTCTATAGCGATTTTAAATTCTAAATAATAACATATTGTTAGTTTGAAAAGATACCGTAGACGATAAATTGCAGACTTTTTACTTTACAAACAAGTATTTAATTTAGTCAGTAAATTTAGCGTCAACAGAAGGCTTCAAAAATGCTGACAGTTCCATTTGATAATTATTCTTTTTAGAAAGTCTTTGGTTTAACCAAAAGACTTATAAAAATAATAAAAATAATTAGCTTATACTGCCTTTGGTTTAACCTTTCTTACAGCAGTCCAAAGTAATGCTCTATTCGAACTCTTGTAGCCAAACTTTTTGGTTTTGATTTTTATTTTCGTGTGTAAAATGTTTTAAATATTTACTCACATCGTATCCGCCGAAAAGCATGCAACATCTGTATTTTACACTAGTTAAATATTTTGTGATATGTAAGAAAAGACGGTTACAAATCGTACGGTTAATATAATAAAGATAATACCAAGAATATGGTTCTATATATCTTAATAACCTGAGAAAGTTAGGAAGAAGATGTCATTCTTATACCGAATGTTTGCCTGATTTTTATCTTTTCTGGGAACTTAAAGAATGCAGTATTATATTAAATTATTATTAACTTATAAAAATAAACAACTTTTTTTTCAATGGAATGAAGAATAACTTTATTTGTTCAAATGATTTGTATTTGCACATCGAAACTTAAGCTTAGAAATCTATTAAAAACTCTTTAGAATACTTTTTTGTGGCCTCCTTAGAAATCTGTTTCAGGACTTTGTGGCCTGGCCTCATCCGACAGCCTTTGGTGCTGGGTTACCTCTGGATTTGAAGGATGCGAGCTTGTGGGAGCTGCTTCCTGATGCACCTGTTGTTGAGTCTGTGGAAACACAAATGCCTGGGGCAATACTTGTGGCTGAACTTGTGGCTGGTTAACCACCACCTGATCGGTGTCGACGGTATCCTGACCCCGGTCTGCCTCTTGTTTGGGAGCATTGAAGGACTTCAGATTACCCAACTGGCTGCGGACATCTGACTCGGAGAGAAGATGCAGTGGGACATTGGCAGGCACTGCCAATCGCTTGGGGCTGGTGCTGCCATCATCCGGCTTGCGTCTGTCGGGAGGGAAAACAACCTGAGCATAGGTCACACCACTGCCATTCGGTTCCACAACGCTCTGGGCGCCGCCCGACGAGGTTGTCACTGAACTGGGATTCCTGAAAACGGAGATTGTTCCTTGGTGGTCTTCCCTTTCCTGGGGAGCGTCACGTCGTTGCATTGGCGAGGCCTGTGCCAAGGATGTGGTCGTGGTGGTCACCGGACTACCGCCTCGCGGAGCACTTCCGGAGACTGTTGTTGTGTCCTCGTGTGGAATTGGGGCGTATAGACTGGGCGTGTAGTTGTTATCCGTCACCTTGCAGTTGTACAAGTTTAAGCCCTTGGCAAAGACATAGACAAAGACGTCGAAAAAGATGCTAGCCAGGATCAGCGAGGCGGTAAGAATGTCCATAATGTTGCCATGCTTGGGGGTTTCCCGCAGCAGGCAGCGCTCATAGTTGGGAGCCCAGTAAACGCAAGTGGAACCTAAAAAAATGTAAGAAATAAGTAAGAAATTAAGCTCTTTCAAAAGATATACTTACGTGTAACCAAGTCGTAACTAAGATGCACTGGAACATATGCAAAGAGTCCCACTATCATGAGCTCAAAGGCCAAAGCCAAAGTCTTGTCCTGAGGCAGGACAGCCCTCAAGGTGATCAACGTCTTGCCAATGGCTCCGATGCCCATGAGAAAAGCCACCGAGATGCTCATAATCTGGAAGATAATAATGGCCGACTGACAGCTGTCGGCACTGCAGGCGCCAGCGGTGGCCCTCATCTGGCCAGTGGAGTTCATAGTCTGATCTCCGCTGCAGCTGCAACCCTCAAACAGCTGGAAGCTGTTGATGGAGGTCTGCTTGGAGCAGCCAGCATAGCAGGGCGAGAAGTAAGTGACCGAGCCGTTCTCGGGACAGACTGGCATGAAGGCAGTGGGCGTGCACAGGCACTGGCTGGAGCAGTAGGGTTGGCTTAGCTTGCCGCCCACAATGCCTGCAATGGCACCCACATCGCACTTGACAAAGACCAAGCCCACAAAGATGGCCACCAGATGCAGGCTCAAACCAATATTGATTCCAGTGATGGTGCGGGCGGAAAGTCTTGCCTTCGAGATGATCAGACCGCTGATGAGCATGCCCACAGCCATAACTGGTGGCTTGAGGAAGTAGGACACAAACGCCGAGGTCCACTCCTCCGTGAGGCCATCCTGCTCGTTGTAGGGCAGGAAGAAGCGACTCTGCAGGTAGCTCTCCTCCTGGAGGCCAAAGTTCACCACGGCACTCTGCACACACATGATGCTCAGCAGGTTGAACATGAGCAGGCGGTTGTTAAAAAGCCTCTTTAGCGATGGCCAGAAATCGGAGTCATCCAAGTACGTGGAAAACTGACTGCCAAAGGCACGCATGTTGGATTGCTCAATGATCCGCTGGGCGGCCTGATGGATCACTGTCTTGGGCAGCCGCTTGGGGAATAAACCCAACATCACAGCTCCCACGAATATAAAGGGGGCAATGATAACCCAGCCAAGCCACCAGCCCACATGGGTCAATCCTACTCCTAGGACAAGGAGCGAGCCCATTTGCTGGCCAAAGACGCGAGCAGCCAAAGCGGCTGCTATCACCGCCGGACTGTCCTGCGAGAGTGAGTTGTCATCGATGTAGCTCACCCCCAGCGTATAGTAGGCCAGTCCGCCCATGCCCAGAGCCAGCTGCAGCACAAAGAGCATGGCCAGGGTGAGGGTGCTGCTCTGTGCCTCGGTCAGCGTCAGCTTCTGGAACTGGGCCAGCGAGGTGGCGCACAGATTGGCATCCAGCAGGGCGTCCTTGGCCTTGGCGCCCTCGGCGCTGAAATAACATACATTAAGATTAAATTACCTTGTATGTTTTGTAAGCTCCTTTGATACTTACAAGTTCATAATGGAGGGAATCACGGCCACCACGCAGGTGACTGCCTGCAGCATCAAGGTGCCCACCAGCCATTTGATGGGATGATAGACATCCGCCCAGTAGGCAAAGGCCAAAGCGAAGACAGCCTGGACGAGACCACTGGTCACCAGCAGCCAGTCTAGATGAGGTAAGATGGAAAAGGTATTAATACGCAGGTGTTTTTCTTATTTTTGTTGGTTTTTAAGCCCCTTCATTCTCAGCCTTATCTAACCAGGCGATATGACGTATGAGTAACGCAACAAAAACGGACAAAAGGCATTCTATAACTGCTGTCAAACTTTTATTGAGGGAAAACCACTTCCGTTGGAAGGGGAATGCCTTACGAAAGAGAGAATTTCTTTGGTTTCTAGGAACTAACAAAAAAAAGGAGAGGGAAATACGTATTAACTTTTGTTAAGATTATGAATTGCGAATCCCAATGGCCGATGATGACGCATACAAATGTCCACACAGTCATAACATTACAAGCAAATTAAAAGTTTAAGGTTGCCACCTGAACTATAAGATACCCTTTTCCTAGAGTTGGTTGTAGAATTTCTAATAATAGATGGGAATTTCATAGATAACAACTATGTGGTTTGTATTATTAAAGCCAAAAGATAGTCCGATAAATGGTTGTCATAAAGATTATCACCAATTCGACTTTTCTTGGGAGTAAATTAGTTTAATATTGTAGTTAAAAATATATAAACCCAAACTACAATTTATAAAGATCTGTTTGGGAATTTAAAATTCATAAAAATTAAAGAAATATGACTTTTCCCAATTTAATTTCTTATAAAATTAAAAAGAAATGTATACCCTCTAAAAAATTACTATCTTATTCCCTAAAGAACTCACTTCCCTTGGAATTAAAATATTTCTACCTTAATTATAGCTCAATTAGAGATACCCTACACAAAAATAGAGCACCAGACCCACTCACAATCATCAACACTATATCGCAAAACTGATAACTGAACAGAAATCTCCACGTAGAACCCGGCCAACACCTCGAAACTCGCTCCGCAGCCGTGTTAGCATTTTCATTCTCGTATATTTTTGCGATAATAACCTAGAGCCTTTTGGGCCTTACTCACCGACTATCAATGTACTGTATCCAAATTCGAGGGCTGCCTGCTTGGCCGAGACCCGGAAGTAGGACTCACAGACGCCCTGGAAGGTACCGGAAATGGCCAAGACCAAGACAAAGGTGCGCAGGCGGGCGAACTTCTGACATCCTGGGCCGCGGCACCAGCCCAAGCCCTTAATTCCACAATCTACACTATCTGTGTGGCATAGAAAATTCTTTATTAATAGCACGAAATCGAGGCTGATGATCGTCAAGATTTGGGTCACGCACCATCGGGTATATTGTTGGCATTGACCGCTATCTGCGATAAATCGGAGTTGCGCGTATTGTGCGCCATATTCGTATTCGATTTTGGTTCGGGGTTTCGATTATATTCACTTCACTCGTTTGTCGTATTGATTTATTGATAGCTTTGTTTTTTTCAGTGGGGCTATGGCATCTTTGCCGGGCTAAGACCAAACGCACCAACGTCTATTCGAAAGGAGGAACGAGCGAGAACTGTGGAGCTCTGGAATGGCCAGAAGCACCTTTCGCTCTCTTTGGGATTGATAAGCAGCCAGCTGTTATCTTATCATTATTTATTTTTCTCCTTTTTTTGGTTTTTTATTCTTGGCTCTAATGGCAACTTTATTGCCACCGCTTACGCATACTTTTGGATCGTGGCAGCATGTTGCAGCAACAAGTGGCTAAACATTTATGGAAGAGAGAGGATCTTTTGAAATTTGGGAAATGGAAAAAGCTTGTCAATAAATATCGATATATACAATATTTTGATGCACTGATCAATGTATAAATCTACATAGCTCTGTTGCGTCTAAAATGGATTTAAATGTTTTCTATAATATTTAGAAATTAACTTTGCTTTCCAAAAATAATTAATATCTAAAAAAAAAACCTCAGCTGTCCAGCAGTAACTTTTCAAAACTCAGTTGACGGAAGTTACAATAAGCAAATTACGACTGAGAATCAAACTACTTTTTTAAGCAAATTTTACTATTAAAAATGATATTCTTAATATGGCTAATATGGATCTTAAATATCTTTACGGCTTCCGCCCAAGTTTCAAGTTCGCCTCCAGTTCTGATCTGGGGAATCAAGACGTGAGTAATTGTTATAACCCAAAATATAAGATTTCCCCTAGCTGTTTGTATACTTTGCAGTCCTGAAAGTAAGACAATTTTTCGCCTGGTTACAAATAAACAGTTTTACGGACTGTTGAAGAAAATTCAGAAGGAGCACATGATTGTAATGTATTTTGCATCCGAGGTATTTCTATGGGACATACAGCTCTCTCGACTTGATTTTTAACAATTTTTCCCATTAACTAAGCTGTCTGCCAAGGACCTAAACTGCGAGCAGTGTTTTCCCAACTTAATGCTAATCAAACACATGAACTATTACAGTCAGGTGGAGGAACCGCTTAAGGCATTGCTGAGGGTCAGCCAGAAAACCAATGAGATCATCTGGCACAAGCTGCTGATCACAAACCAAACAGACTTAAAGCTGGAAATGAAGATGCCATGTCAACCGGGTCGGATTCATGCTTTCGACTTTAAAGATTGCAACCGATTTGCTCATGGTGATTGGAAAATATTACTCACCTTCCTAAATATTTAAATATTTTCCTAACATTTTCCAGACTATGCTATGGCAGTGTCTAACTTACAGTTTGGCAACTGTCCTGTAGTCCAGGCTTACACCGCCCTCAGGGAGGGGAACCTGGCTTACCAGCGTCGCAAGTATCAATCCATTATTATCAGGACTCGGAAGAAAGAAGGTTTCCACCGTGATATGGCTCCCCATCTTAGCTTCATTAGTACCAGAAGTGCCCATGAATTAATCGTCCTGCGATGCAAGCAGGCCATCCTTGCCTTTAACCATATCCTGTTGGCGTACAGAGGAACTGGAAAATCGCCGCACATGTTCCGCACGAACCTGACAGTCAGGCACAGTAATCAAACCATGCAGGTGGGCACGTACAAAGAGCCTGATGATCTGAGCGGTGGATTGGTTCTCGTACTGGACACGGTCTTCAGCCCGCTGGTCATTGAGGTGCTGCCGGTGAAGGGGAATTGGTACCTTACCCGCGCCATTCTTAACGATACTACCTTCTATCCGAAGGACCTCATCTTCTTTAGCGACGATTTCAGTCTCTGCTGCAGTGAAGTGAACTTCTTTGCCTCGGACAAGTCGCTCCTGGGACTGACCGACTTTCACTTGGACATCATTACTTCGGGTGAGTAACTGATAGTCAGGCTTCCTGATTTATCCAAGGATTTGTAGGTTTATCTTTTCGTTTTTACAATTTTTCTTAGTTATTGTAGCAGTATTTCCCATACAATTCTGTTTACTTACTCAGATTTATGCCTTTTATTAAAGATTTGTAAACGAATATTTTTTTGTTTAATTGTTCATTGTTTGTAGAAATATTAACCATACAATTATGGTTACTTACTAGGAAATATCTTTATAATTAGAGATTTTTAAACAAATATGCAGAGCTCTCCTGTTTTAGAAAACTTTATAGCTCTAATCATGGACTTTTCCTCAAAAGCCTAGGAAAGTTTGTCGACGTAAAACATATAATAGAATCATTCATATTATGATATACAAGAGACTATTAACAAATATTTGAATCAGTTATTTTCTTTTTGACTTTATCATTTCCATGTATATACTGATAAGTCTAAATTTGTCTTTAATCACCACAAATTGAATCATCAACATTGAATAACATTTCCCCCGGAAGCAGCCTAAAAAGTAATAATAATATCATATAAACAGCAATAGGAACGAATTATATATTAAAGAATTCCCCCTAGTTTTAAAGGTTTTAGAGGGCGTAAGGTTTTTAGATGCTTTGGTCTCTGGGCACCCCTGATATATCCACATTAATGTAGACTTCTCTTCTCCCACAGCCGATGAAAGCGGAATGTTCTTGGAGTACCAGGCAAAGCCCTGCTGGAGTAGCTCCCAGTTTTTAACACCGACCCTGGCCCAGACCCTGATCGTCATGTTCCTCTTCGTGGCTATTTTCGGGATCGGCATGGTGTTCATCACGAACATAGGACGAAACGAGTTGGTTCAGGTGGCTGCCGAGCCAGATCTGTACATCAAGACGGATCAATAGGGGGACTGGTGGAATGGCAAACTCTATAAGCAGCCCTCGCGCACGCTCTTTGATGCACATGCGACATACTCTACACACATTCAGCTAATTCACTTGCTTACAATTCTAATCGCTTGGGGGGCACGGATGGGCTCGGTGGGGCTGGTGGGGGTCAGAGATCGTAATAATAATGTCATTGTCGCGTTCCTTTATTCTCTGTTTTGTATTGTCATACCGATTCCACCCGTACTGCCCGCTCCCGGGGCAAAACAAAGAGGTATCCGATAAGGCGTAAGGCGCAAGTTCTTCGCGAGATATGTCCAAAATTTGATTTGCACGTGGGCCAACGCTGGGAGAGAGGGAGAGCCAGAGCGAGTTGCCTCCGATCCTAACGATAGCCGGACTCCCTGAGGTTTTATGGCCTGATAAAGCTTTATCAGGCTTCGATTGGACAGCAGCGGCAGGCGGACACGGACCGGCTGGGCCGGAATTTTGAATTTCACTTCTCAGTTTAGCTCGCGCCTCGATTCGGTTCGGTTGCCACCTGTCCCGGAAAGCACTATCTCCGCTGCACGGCATCGGTATCACTGGGACCTGCTGGTTCCTTGGAAAAGGAACTCCAACAAACGGCAATTGAATTAATCGTACGAGTGCCGCCCCGCCGATTAGATTGTGCTGCAAACTAGACGAGTGACTATTATTCGGCATTCGATAATATGCGCGTTATATAGGCAACGGCAACCCTCCAGTTGAGTCGAGTAACGTACGTACACCTGTCTGGTAATCAAATCAAATAATTGTGGCGATATCTTCAGTCTGAGTTTTGGTCGGCATTCGTCGATCGACATTGGGGTAGTTTCGCCATGCGGAAGGAGTCTCTGTAAGGAGTTTCATAAGAGGTCCTTGGGCGAGATCTTAAGATCTCTGAGGTTTGAACAGATGTCTGAAAGTGCTATCAGTATTAATTACTAAAGAACTTATTTTGTTTGATTAATTAATTTAATTTAAAGTGATTTATTGGAAAAAATCAAAATCGGCTTGCGGTTATAAGCAATCCTTGGGGGATCTCCTAAAAGTGCTATACAAGGTTTTTCAGTATTGATTCATTAGGGATTTATTTTGTTTGATTAAT
>JAEIIL010001621.1:0-14853 GCA_018905715.1 Drosophila lini | reverse complement strand
TTATAGACTTCCCCCCTCTTTATGAATCACAGCATTTTATATAAATTATCATAAATTATTAAACGAAACCCCCAATAAAACCTTGGGATTCCTCGCAAATATATTCGGAATTTATTTTCGAATGATTGCTCTAAACATTTAGGAAAGTCATGGTTGCCAAGCGAATCCCTAACCGAACCTTAGCTGGGAGACAATTGCAATTTGGACTCCCCCTGGCAGCTGCTGAGTGGATGGCCAAGATCAGGAGGAGCCAGCAGCAGCATCACGCGATGCTTCGGGAAGAGGAGCGCATCGTCGCCTCCGAAATGGTTAATCATCCCAGAAACGACCTAGACAGCAACAACTGCTCGGCGAGTGCTGATTGCGCGTGATCTTCGGGTAATTGAAATTTCAAATTTCAGTACACGAAAATTGGTTAGCGAAATTGCCATTGCAACTGCGATTGCAATTGCAATTAAAGGTCTTGAGTCATAATTTTCCACACTTGTCGCCCCCAACCAGAGGCGTTTATTATTCGATTCCCAAGCTCAGGGAATTGTCCTCCGAATTTGAGGCACTTTTTCATATCGCAGAAATTGTTAAAACAGTAGCCAACAGGATAGACAAGAGACAACTCATCGAATTGGGCCTCGAAGCCTCCAAAAAGCCGAGGCAGAAGAAAGAGGAGCAGCTGCCCGCACGCGCATATATTTAAATAAAACGTGACTGCCCAAATGGTCTCCATATCTCTACGGCTCGTTTGCCTGGACACTTGTGTGTGCTACCGCTACCTGATCTTTTTGAAGGGTATCCTTAGGGTATGCCATGAACAGTGGTATCATTGCCAGAAAAAAAAAGTTTAGAACTCTTTATGTCAGAAAATAAATCAAAAAATGATTTGGTTTTATATTTTTTAATAAAAAATTGTATATATAAAAATAAGAATATTTTATAGGGCATTCCCGCCTCGTTGGAACCCCATGCATGCCTGCCAGTGGCCCATCCGTAGGCATCGCAGGCATCCTGCTGCGAGAAGTGAACTTTTGCCTGACCGGCGACGTAGGCTCAATTCATATAGACAATATAAATATTTCATCTAATGCTGGCAATCTGCACTTGTGCCATCGCCGAGAGGCAGCCGAAGGCAGGAGCCGGGTTCCGGGATCTGGGATATGGGATCTCCATCATCATCTTCGGGAAAAGAGTGGGCTGCCCAGCCTCCTTGGCCCACGTTGGCGTATCGCGCTTTTGATTTAATTTCCAGCCGCTGACTCCTTTATTTTCGTCGACGTTTTTTTTTTTGGGTGCAACAGAGATGTCGATGAGGATGTGGAGCGATGCGATCTTTCTTCTCATGTAAATTAGCACATGTTTTCCGGCTTAAACAGAAGGAGGCTGCCGGGTTGCCTAGAAAGAGGTTAGTTCTTAAAAAAAAAACTGCTAAATGAACTCATATGCAAATGTTGCCTCTACTAAGTGGGCTGCCCGTGGAGCGAAGGTGGGCGCCTAACCAGGTTGCTGGGAGTTCCACAAGGAAAACAATGAGCCAGTTTTTGGTTCGATTTCAATGACTAATGCCCATCGGTTCGTAGAAGTTTAAATTCCCGAAAATCACTCATACGACACGTGTGACGCATCTCTAAGCCACTCAAAGCGTATCAAAGTCAAGCCCCAAAAAACTAAATCCCTGACACACACACACATTTTTAATAGCTTTACGGTCATCCTCTGGATTGATGGAACAATGCCAGCCCGTCCTCGTAAAGTATCGCTCAATCAAGTGAGTCGAGCTGATCCCAGCTGAGCGGTGAGTTTTCCATGGTTTTATGAATGCCCCCGGACCCTGGCGGCTTTTATCTGACAGCCACCGAACGCAATTAAAATAAATTAAATAAATTAATATTGTCACTCCCTCGGCGAGATGATATACTCAGCTTGAGCGGGTATAGTGGCTTTCTGATAAATAATGGAATTTAATAAGGTAACTCTAACTTAAAGTTGTTATTTTTCGAAAAAAAAATACAGAAAATTAGATTAGGATATTATTATTAAATTAAATTAATGTTAAATATTTTTTCTGTGTCATTTATTTTATTTTAGAGATTTTTAAATTTATCTAAAATCTATAATCATCGATTTTAGAGTATAAACTTGTGCCACATATGTTTCTTTTAAAATCCCTCGATATTTCCCGAGTTGGTTTTATTTTGACTCTTCTCTTTGTTCCAGTTTTATTTTTGATCTGCCTCGCCTTATGTGGCTACTTATTTTGTGTTGTTTTAATATTTTGTTTCGTCGATCTTAATCAATAATTTAAATTTTTTATTTGAATTTTTATTGCATTTTGGATTTTAATGATGGCTGCCGCTACGATATGGCTTCGATTATTATTTCGGGTGTTAAGGTTTTCTTTGTGTTATAATGTTTGCCTGCCGCATTTTGTTATTTTAATTTTAACGACCTTACGTTTGCGGAGATTAGCTCCCATTGGTGGGTACTTTGTTTTCGATTCCAAAGACACTAAAACGCTTTATTAGCCGCCACATGAGAGGAGAGGGAGCTGGGATTTATGCATGTGTTAATTTATGTAGCGGAGAGTGACTCAAACCTTATTCGTTTGAAGGCAGTTATGAATCGGATCACACAGAGTGTGAGAACGAATAGACGGTGATAATCGGAGGAAGCGGTAGCTTCCTTTATTCGAGGTAGATCAACCAATTAACCAGAAATCCTCTGCCCCAGAGTGAAGTGCATTTCCCACGCTGCATTCCACACCTGACTTTCTCCTGCACTTGGAGAAAAACTCAGTCCAGAAAATATAGAACAATTTAAATGCAAAAATTATAATATACTAGCTTAATATTAAATTAAACTACAATAACAAACCCCTTTTAATACTGAATAATATGAATGTCAGCTCTAATTCTTATCTTAAAAACTATACTTTACATCTTTTCAGTTAGAAATCCATCTAAATTTCAATCTCAAATATTTTTCCTTGTGTACCTTCATGCCACTCTTGTGTTGTAGGTGTTGCAAACACTTGTTTCTCCCTCTTGCGCCAAATCCTCGGCCTCGGTTTTCGAACAAATTTTATAATTTGTATGCCTACGAGTGGGGAAGAAACACGAATCAAGTGGCCAATGTGGCAGATGCTTATTAACATATCACAAAGGCGACTCCGACCCAGCCGATGCACATTAACTTGTTGGACTAACGAGCCGCTCCATTTGAGTCTGTAACAATTCGTTATGGCCAGGCCAGAGAGCAAATAAAAAGAAGACGACAGCCCGAAATAAAAAAAAAAAACAAAAAACAACACAAATCTCATCCCCACTTCGTCGTCATCGTCATCGTCATGACGTGCCCACAGTTATCGCTTATCACAATCAGTGATAATTTTAACAGTAATCAACCTGTCCCTGCCCGATGACTGACAGCCCAAGACAGGTTGTCGGTCCCTCCGATTTCTTCGGCACCGCCGCTTTGTGTATAATTTTCAGTGAAATTGTTTAAATTTCGTTTTAATTTAATGATGCCGACGAGCCGAGATCCTCCTTGGCCATGGTGAGCGCCAGTTGCGCAAAAAAGTGGCCACCGAAACGAAATAAAAAATAAAAACAAAAAAAGAAACCAAACATAAATAAAGTAAACAGAAGAGCAAACAACAAAAAAAGGAGCAGAAAAGTATGAGAAATGTGGGGACTTGGAAAAAATTATCAAAAGCAGCCGCTAACATGTCTTGCGTTTGATCTTTTTGGCAGCCAAGTGGGTACATTTAGAGAAAAAATCATAGGGAAGAAGAAAAAATATATATTTACTGTTAAAGTTAAAAGTAAAGTTAAGACAAGAATTATAGAGTTTATGAAGAATATTTTTAGATTTATATTTTAATAATTTTTCAGGATAAAGAAAGGCAAGTTCATTGTAACAAAAAATTAAATATCAAAAGAAGTTGAATAATAAAACTAATAATAGTTTAATTTTATCAAAGACATAAGTAACTTTTATCTGTCTTTAAAAATATTCCCTATTTCGTAATTCATTAAAGTGTATTCCCAATAAATGGACTTTGGAAGCTGCCATACGCGATAGGGGGTATCAGGGTGAGTTCAGAAGGGCTTACGGGGGCATCTATTAAGGTCAAAAAGAGGTCCCAATTTTTCCCCCAAAACCTCCATACAGTTATTCGCTGAATTTGTTACCTGCTTCAATTTTTTTTGTTGGCTGTTGGTGAACTTGTTAACAGCGCTGTTTTCATATTTATTTTTTCGCTACCCTTCCGCGTCGGTTTGACTTTATTTATGGTCTTAGATTTTGGGGTTCGCATCGCTGTTTTCGTTGTATATTAATTTTATTGTGTCATTCGGTTTTTAGCATTGACATAGGAGCTACAGCGAAAATCTTCAGCGATCGGTGGGAACTTTTTTGTGCGGCAATCGCCCCATTCGAGTTCGCTGCCTAAGTCTTTTGATTTGTGGCATCAGCCTCGAACTGAAATCAGGGTAATCTCTTTGAACTAATAGCTACCGTGGTGCCACGCCCCCAGCATAGGTACCTGCTCTGCCCTTTTAATTACCACATGCCGCGTTTTCGAGTCAAGTTAAATTATATTTCCTGTTCTCAGCCTCCGACCCAACCGACTCGACTCTCCCACACCGGCGCCTTTTGGCAGTGTTCCCTTTTTTGTTGTGTGTGTGTTGTGTGTTAACCCGAAAATCCAGCCGAAAAGCATTGAGAAGTTTTTTGAATCCCATTGATTTAAGCCGCCCGCCCGGCAGAATTTCGGCTACAACCCAGCTGGCACGCCCTGGGGTATCGATGGAGGTGAGGGGATCTTCGGGGGAGCAGAGCGTAAAATGTAGCAACTTTATTGGCACAACGGGCGTGCATATTAAATTAATAAAAGATCCGACCGGGCCAGAGATAGGGAAACGATTTCGAGCTTCTTGCGGCGGTTTCTAAGGAGAAATAATGATAAATGCGGGAGTGCAGGGACCACCACCAATGTACCCTGTAACACCTTTTAACATTTGATTTATTTGGTTCAAGCTACACAGATGTTTGTCGGAGAAAGATAGGAAATTAAGAGATTAAATTAAAAGTTTAATATGTCAGGCAGAATTTTAATACAATTTGAAAAATATTAAAATAAAACAATACTTCAAATAAACTAGTTTATAGGACAGCAAAGTACGTTAATTTAAATTGAAGACTTAAAAGGAACATGAAATTTAAATAGTACTTTTCTTCTACTGCTTTCCCTTTATTAATTTATTAAATTAATTTCATAGATAAATATGGTAATGTGGATACCATTATACCCTTTACCACCCTCTGTATTTGTATCTATAAAGTCTCTACGTTCAATTTCTGGGAAATAGGCAGCCAAAATTAGCTTGTATGTAGATTTTGTGTGCTCGTTTGGTGGCCTCTATTCTATAGGAAACCCTGGAAAAATTTGCACACATCCAGGGAGAAGGGGGAATATTGTTTTGTCAGCTTTTTATTGGCCAACATGCGCCATAAAGCTACTCAAGTAGTATTTTTGCGATAAAATACAACAGAGAACACAGGGTCCAGGAGGCGAGGGACACCGAGCAGAACAGAACCGAACAGAACACAGAACAAGACCAGCAGATAATGCAGACGCATAGGATAAAAGTCTCTGGGACAAGCTGGCGAAGATAGCAGAAGAAGCTGGCTAAAACCAAGAAAAACAAACAAAACACTTGAAGAAAAATGTTAATAAAATAACAAATAATATTCAATAACAAACTTATATATTTTTTTGGCAATAAGTTAGCAAGTAACTATTTATATACAAATAAATTCCAATCAAATTTTTACATGGCAATTCTAGATTTAAAATTTAGTAATACGTAAAAATAGAGAATATTTTTTTTTTTTTTTCTCAGTGCCCTCAAAGGCAGGCGACAAAAGCAACAACCGATCGGGAGGCAGCACTTTTAAGCTGGACATTCGGCCAAAGTTAAAGTAACTTGTAAAGTCACCGGGATGTCGGAAAGTCGCTATGTCGGGGGTGTGGAAAACAGCTCGCAGCCGCAGCTTGTACGGATAATTGGCGAACCAGGTAGAGCTAGCAGCCGGTGTGTCTGGTGCCATGCCATTTGACCATAAACGAGCGAAAAATTTGTTCGGCGTCGTCAAGTGCAGCATTTGCGGATAATGCCGACTCCCCTTTCCCTCCCGAAAATGTGAAAAGCTTTTCCAGCATTTCGCTATCATTATTTACTAGACAATCGCTGCACCCCCAAAGGAACCTGGGAGAGGAGCCTGCCAAAGGCTGGAAATGCGGGAGCAGCAAGTGCTATCCAATGGAGAGAAGTTCCCGGCAACATTTTACAACGAAAAGCGATAAAGTTACGATTTATTAGCCCAGAGTCGCTTTAAAATCAATTATGCCGGAATGTGGAACGCTGGAAGAACAGGCTATCCGCGAGGACACCCAAGCAGCAGGCCAAGAACAAAGATTATGCAATGCAAACACTTGGTTGGTATAAAAAAATAAGCTTTGTATATTATTCGACTAGGAAATATCCACTAAAAATTATATAATATAAGGGAAGATGTTAATTAACATTTTAAGGATACTTTTAATAAGGAAACTTCTTGACATTAGCTTGCCGCTTGCTCTAAAAAAAAATCTAAAAATTATGAAACTATCTCTAAAGATGCTGGAATATTTTTCTCTTACCTTTTTTATATTTTTCCGAAATACTGGCATACCTTCAATACCCCTTACTGATATCCAGGAACAGGGGCTGGTAAAAAAAAGTAGCCTAACCCGAGCGTAACCTCTACTTAGCCCCCAACCGGCTAGTCGGCTGCCGACAACTCTCGCCTTGTCTATGGATGATAAATTAAAAGCCTAACTTGACAATCACTTAAGCATAGTTTGTAAGGCGTCCTCATAGATTTTAAGCTGCCGTTGGCTTCCAGTTTGTTGTCTGGGCCCAAAGGAGCAGCAGAGCAGCAGGCAGCAGGCTCCAGGCAGCCTCCAAAGCCGACGACTACGACGACAACAACGACGACGTGAACACGTTCCTATTAGTGGCGAAAGATCAGCGAAAAATAGAACGGCGGTTCATTAAAATGAGAATCCAGAGGAGGTTCTGGCCAGGGGTTGGAGGGTGGCAGGATGCCAGGGTGCCTGATGGCAGAGGTTATAGTCGCGGGACAGAGAAAAAAAATATAGATAAAATAATAAGACATATAAAAATAAAAGGAAAAGGAATAATTAAAATAAAATAAAGAAAGGATAAATATTTATATTAATTTTATTTGTATATAAATAAACCTATTTTTAATTCCCTTTGCCTTAATTTTAAGTTTTTCTCTCTCTGTTTCTGTTTAAGCCAAGGAGTTGGTAAGCCGGCTTCGCGGCTTTAAGAATAATGATAGCGGTATTCTTGAACTATTGAAAAGGCAAAGGAGCAAAGGCAGCCCAAAGGAGCCGAGCCTGGTTGCAGTTCCTCCGCCTCCTCCGGCTTCCCTATCCTGGGTTTCCCCCCTCAGCCAATCCGTGTTCACTTTCGCGCCCGCTCTTTAGAACTGTGAACATACAAATTCACTCAGCGTTGATAGTAGCCTCCAAATAAGAACTTTAAGTCGGTTGGGGGAAGGTGGCCACTTCTCTAGCTTAAGCTTGGGATACCCTTTAAAATTTAAAGATAAATAGTATATAAATATCTGAAATCCTTCTTAGATTCGATAGATATATATATATAGATAGATATAAAAAATAGCTATTAAATACAATAAACATTTTCATTCCTTCTTAAATATATAAACAACTTTCTTCTGTTAATAAACCCAAGGACTCCCCTCTTCGTGGAAGAGTAACAAAGATCCAGATGCCGCATTCAGAGCCGCAAGTTGGCGAGTTGGGGGCGTTGCTGTTTGGGCCTCGGGGCGTGCATTGGAAACAAGTTGGCCGCATATTTTGTACGGGTTCAGAGTTCATCCCGGCGATCAGTAGTGGCTGCCAGACGACGGGCCGACAGATAGACAGGCTGATCCAGCGGCTAGGAGCTCTGGCAAGCTGGAAGCCAGGAACTCGGCTTGTCCACTTGTCGTCGCCAGTTAGCCCGATGTCCATCGAATCGCCCCTCCTCCTATGGTAACTGGTAACTTGGTCTCTCCCCTCCCTCCACCCGGAATATATATCCCCTTCACCTGTCATTGTCACCGCCTGCGACGAGGTTGTTGGCTGACATTTGCCTATAAAGCCACAGACTCGGGCGATTGCAGTTGCAATTGCGAATGCGAAATGCGAAATGTGAAAAAATTTCCAGTTCCTCCTCGCGTATTGTTGCCACATATTTCAAGTGTCAAACGAGCAAATTGCATACCGTGTTCCAGCCCCGATACCGAAACTCTATTTACATGTTCTTGTAGGCGTACTTAAGATGCCTGAAATGCCAGCGAGCCGGGCTAACAAGTCCATGCCAATTTGCTTACCGTTTTCGGGATCTATCCAAATTGTCGCCATGATTTAAAATTCCTGAAGAAGGGGGATTCACTCCTTGGTAGCTGAACCTGTTGTTGGGTATCTTAAGGAAATGTAAAGGTATTTTCTTTAACTTTGAAAAAGGTAAAAACAATGCAAGTACACTCTAAGAAATAAAATATCCTGTAGCAGGACTCCTTTTATTATTTTACTAGGGGTTTTAGACTACAAACTTATCAAGTATATATTTTCTGTATTTTTATAAAAAGAAGTTTATGGCTAAATACTCCTTTCCCCAGCTCTTAAGCCAGGATATATAAGAGAAGACCTGTTTTCATTGTTATTTATTTCATTTGTACAGAAAGCATAACGAAATCGGGGGAAATTGTATATGGCTTCACGCCCATTAGCGGGGAAATGGAGAAATGGTAAACAACAGATGAGCCCGATTAATCATAGTGGCTCCTTCCAGGTCCTGACAGGCCCAGTTCAAAAGGATCTCGGCGAGGCCGCGTTTGTGGCCAGATGACAGGCCAGGTTGATTTTTAATTTCCGACTTGTTTTTGCCTAATTTTATGCAGCCTCAAGGATTGCATGACCCGTCGTCTGCTCCAAGGACTACGGCCATATGCTGCTGAATATTCCATGAGCAGCACAAATTAAAAACGGAGTCCCAGACTAAACTCTAGCCACTTGATTAATTTAGCGTGCAGAATGATTAAGTACATTTTCGCCCGGGGGAAGGTACCAGCCGTGAGCGTAAGGTCCTGCTCAATCCACCCCCAACTGCCGTGAAGTTTAGAGCCCGGAAGAGTCATCTGGCCTGCCTTCAAGTGCATCGATGATGATGGAAACTGCAGGAACCAATAAGCTGGAAATGTAATTTTCAAGCATTTAATGCCAGCTCAGCTTTTTATGGTTGTCACAAATTTACATAAAACCCGGCAACACACCCCGCCAGCTTTGCAACCCTATCCTTGGGTGCACTGGGAAAAGTGAGGGGTGAGTTTAATAAAAGGTACTTCAAGGATTTGTAACAATAAAGGTTAGAGTAAGAATTAAATCGGAAGTTAAGAAAACTTAAATTAATTCATTAATTAAACAATTTTAAAATGATTTAAATATTTGTAAATACAAATTAAAATGAAAGGACTAAATGGAAATATTCTAAACACATTTATAATGCAGTGTATATTTTTGTTATATTTTTTAAACTATTTTAAAATATTTATAAATCAAAAATAAATATGGCTTGTAAGTTATCGTTGTTTTTGTTCTTTAAAAATGCCAATTATAATCTTTAATTTACTTGTAACAAAACTGAAAATATTTTATGAATGAGAAGCTTGAAATTAATCGAAATTTGATTTATTTTTAACCCTCTTTCTCCCTGTGTACTACCTGTTAGCAACCCACTCAATTCGGCAGCTATAATTAATGAGCCACGAGCGTGTCAGAAGGTGAGCAACAACATGGAAAAAATGGAAACAGCACAAAACAAAGTTTCCTCGCCATTTCAATTAGGCATAAAAAGTTCCACTGCGATGCAGGGGAGGATTGGGAATACGACGACGCGTGCCACCTTGCCCCGTGCCACCCCGCGAACTGCGTTCACCTGGACAGGAGCTGCACCCAGTCGGGCACGTCCTTTGGAAAATAGAAGATACAGAGGAAAAGGGAACACTTAAAGAAATTTAATTAGGAAAAGAATAAAGATTAAAGATAATTTTGTATAATAAAATTAATAAGAATTCGATTTAGGAAAATAGAAATTGATAAATAGAATACAACTTAAATTCTTTTAAAATTAAATTTGAAGGAGAAACGTACTAAAATTATTTTTTAAAAGATTCAAATTATAACAGAAAAAATTTAAGAATAAATATAAGAAAATTAGGATTAAAATTAATTAATTTTTAAGCAGTTGTCTCTAATTTATTTTCCGTAATACATTTTTTTTAGGACCATTTCCAGTGCATCGAAAAAAAACAACACTCGAACCCAAACCAGGAAGCAAAGGACGACTCCTGTCTGCGTCTGTGCTTTTCCTGGGCCGCCGGAATGAGTCACGTGACGCATTTGCAGCGGATTTTGGCTTATTTTTGGATGCACAAGCCTCAGCCACAGCCGCCATGGGGAGCGTCACGCAACGCTGGCAGTCGCCAGTCGCCCTGTCCATACATTAAAATTAATAATAAACGATTTCGGTGTAATAAGAATAATTTTAACCGAAATTTAGTGCCCGCCTGCATTTGTATATATGTATATATGCACAGATATTGTTTTTGGGAGCCCGGGAGTTAGGAGTTTGCTTTAAGTGGGCGTGGGTGCAAATGGCAAACATTTGAACACGCAATGGGGGCTCGAAAGACGTCCAGACATCCAGGCAGCCAGACAGACATCCGACCAACTGCCTCCAAGTTTATGACGTGGGCGTTTCAATTAAATTGATGAAGGGGCGGACGAGGGGCATCCAATGGCATTGGAGAGCGGCACCAGCAGGAAGCTCTGACAAGTTGGACACACTTTCCGGCTGAAAGGGAGGAGGTGGTCCGGCCAACCGGGGAGGTTAACATTTGTTTTGAGCCTGCCTGTCATTTGGGATTTAGTGATCAGACAGGGTAAAGTGAACTGGACATGGGGAGAAGGGAGGGATTTTGAAAGGCGGAATGGATGGCCTCAGGTTAGTGTTTTAGATGAGAGAAAAGCGGATTTATAACTATTTCCTATTATGTTTAAATATTTTAAAGTGGTTTAAATAATGTTCCGTCAAATAAAATAATTTACAACAATTTCAGATAATTATTTTAATATTAATTAATTCGTTTTTAGGTTTCCGAATTATTTTTGACAAGAATAAATAAAAGATTTTCAAAGGTATCTACAATTGTTCTTTACCAAACTTTTTTACCGGGATTTTAAAATTATATACGCTTACTTTCTTACTATTTTATTTTATCATTTCACACTATTCTTAATCTAAACTCTACCCAAAGAATTTAATTACCAGTTCACCTCACCCATCTAATGACCAAAAATTCATTCAAGTTTTTCAATATTAAAATTCCCCCAATTTCCCCATTTCATTTGACTTTTTCATTCAGTTTTTCCCCCAAGTTTGCTCCAATTTTAATCAACTACAAACTAGAGATCCAAGATATTTCAAGCCATAAAATCCCATATAGTTGGATAAATATTCGAAAGAAATTCAATAATTATCGCATCTAAAAGCTGTAACCAATTAAACCCATCCACAAATTTCCCTACCGAGAAGCCTTCATTAAAAAACAATCAGAAATGAGTTTGGAAAATTGAAAAACAAAAACTAGGGAAAAAATAAAAATTAGAATACAAATGCGATCGAGCAAATCAAGGAGACAAGCGACCTTATCAAGTGGATAAGTCCAACTAAAAACCGATGACTGTCACTTTGGTAGACCGTAAAAATTATACAAATTTTATGATGGCTCGATGACAAAACTGATTGAGATTGGCTCCGAGGCGGAAAACAAGTTGAATCGGTGGCTGCCATGAATAATTTAGTCAAATTAGACGCCATTAGCTACAGAAAAAACTAGACTGGCATTGAGAGACACCGACACCGACACCGACACCGACTCCATCACGCATTCGAAATGATTTCAAATCGAAACGTTTTTCTCCGCCGCAGCAACACCTGATTCGTCGTTATTTTTGTCCAGAAAACTGGACTCAGATTGGCGATTCGACTAATTAAAAACGCTTCGCGTTTCGATATATTTATGGCCACTCTTTAATGGGGAAGACGCCACGAACGGGCAACGGGGCAACAATGTTGCTGCTCGGGAATTATTTTGTCAAATTTTTTTAAACGAGCACAGGATTTGCTTAACGGAAATATTGACCCGCTCGGCGGAATGAAAATAAACTCTTAGAATTTATGGCCCTGTGAGCCGCTGACGACTTATTTATTTTTATGTGCGCTCAACGCAAATTTGCATGGCTCGGCATTTTCGTTGAGCCGAAAACTGAAACACGAATTTCTCATTAGGTGATCTCAAAAATAATATTATCGCGAGCTCCGAGGTCCGTTGATATTTCGCTTGCACCATCGGGCTTTTAATTTGTTGGCGGCGGCTCAAAATTATTCCCCCGACAGGTTTGCCAGCCTCATATAACTCGTTTAGAATTCATGTATAAAATCTGAATCGGCTAATTTGTGTATGAAAAAAATCAAGACGGCGACAAATTTACAAGTCGAATCAGTCCACAAAATGGCCGACGCTCTGGGCCGGCACATGGTCCGAGGTTGGGTTCTCCGTCCACAGGTCTCTGATTCCCCCGACACACCCGAGGGCAATGCACACGCAATGCAAAAAAAAAGGCGGAGGATCTCGGACTGCCAGTGGGTGCAATGGCTTTTAATGAGCTGGTAAAGTGGATGTAGCCCAGCTCCTCTTCGGGCAATCGCAATCGCCATGTCCTATGGCCGGCTTGCACCTGATTTGGATTTAACACCTGGGTGAGGGGTTGTATAAATAAAATGTTAATTTAAAAATATAAGTAAAATTAGAGCTCATCTTTTTATACCCTAAACTTTTAATATTGCAGATTTGTTAGCCTATTAAAAACAATCAATGAATAGTTAAGCAATAATTAGGGCTTTTTTAATTGAGTTATGATATTTTAAACTTTGATTTTTCCAAAAATTATCTTATAAAAAATTCATTAAAAGTTTTCTAATAGTTCCGGTCTTCTTGAAGGGTATTATTACTTTATTTAGTGAAGGAGTATTTTTCTAGAGACTTAAACTAACTAATAACATAATTTTTACTAAATATATGCAAAAGAACTTTGATTTTAAATTTTAATTAGACTTTTCCCTTTCTAATTCAACTCAAGAGCAACAACGCACTTGGCTTTGGCCTTCAGTGGGTTAATGTGCACTTGGCATCCAGTGGAGTAACCAGAGCACCGCCTTGGACATGCAAAGTCATCTTCTTTGCCTTGACTTGACTTGACTCGTGTCCAGAGACACTGAAAGAAACACATGAATACAATTATGGAAAACGAAAAAAAAGGTTTAAAAATCAATTTTAAAATATGTTAAGGAAAAATCTATGAAAAGTCAGAATTAACTAATTCTCTTTAAAACCCTTCAAACCTTAATTAATATAATAAAGTTCCAAGCTAATATTTAGTTTTTGTTTAATAAATAACCCATATAAATTGTATTTTGTTTGAATATTTCTATATATTCTATATTTACTATTTAATTACAATTTTTCTTCCTGTGCCCTTATAGTTGTCTCGTGCCACAGCAGCTTCTTCTGTTGAGGCTGATAAAGTTATTGTCGCACCGTGGCGACATTTAATAAATGGCGTAGGCATTAGACTTCGGCCTCTGTCTGTGGCTCTCGGCCAAGAGTCTCAGTCTTAGTCTGCCGAGGAAGACATTGGCGATTGCCAAACCGCAGCTAGTTGCAGTTGCATGTTGCATGAGCCGGCGATATGATACGTGGCCCAGAAGAGCTGGCCGAAAGCGAACTGAGCCAGGTCTTGTCGCTCTGGCATAATGAGTGAGTAGCAGACGGAGCAATGAGACGCTACAGACAGTTGTCAACATAATTTAGGCGCATGCAAAATGCCAGCAGCAGCAAGTACAATCTCCATTCCCCCACAAAGGCCACAAATTAACCCATTGATGATCTAAATTATAGGGAAATTGGATTAATTTCTATATGAATTTAATTTAATATTTAATTTAGGCAACTTTAGGATACTTCTAAACATCTCCTTAACTATTTTTTTGATTTAGAAATTCTTTATATTTATTTATAATAATTATCTGCCTTTCAACATATATATTTTTTAAAGCCTACTTAAAGTTATATTCATATTTTATATTACTTTTTAAATCTCAATTAAGATGGGTTAATTTCAGAGGCCATCTACGGCCTCAACCTGAGCCCCACTTCATTGGCACTCGGGCACTGGCAGTCGTATGTTGGTGTAACATAAGTGCGAAGCACACTTTATTGTATCACAAATGCCATATTTTCTCATTACGATTGGACATGATGCATGTGGAATGCCCACAGGCGACACGCAACTCCTTTGGGTCCAAGTTCCGAGTGTCCACTTGGTGGCACACTGGAGAGGATCCCGAGGAGGTGCTGGAGAGCTGAGGAGCTCAAGAGCTAGCTGGAGAGTTGGAGAGTCGAAATAATTAAATCCGTCAAGTGTTGGCAACCGAAGCGAGCGACCCGCACAGCCGAATGGCAACCTGTCACCCTGGGAGTAGCATTGCAGATGGGCTCGTGACACGATGAAGTTGAAAGGTAAATAGTTATGATAATTGAGATGATAAAATTGGGATATAATTAGTAACCATATTAAATAAATATTATAGTTGAAACATT
>JAEIIL010001617.1:0-20316 GCA_018905715.1 Drosophila lini | reverse complement strand
TGTGTGTATGTGTTAATCTGTATAATTTATGCGACAATTGATGCAAAAATGAAATTTGTCCCCCAACTGAAAAGATGCTCCTGTGGTTGGGCTGTGGGGGGAGTCGGAGGATCTTCGGTTTGATGAGTCGGGCTCGGGCTCCTATCCCAGATATCCTATAACCAATCCTCTCCCCTCCGACTGCTACTACTACGTAAACGTGGCATACAAATTGCACTCATTTTAGTTTCTCACGTTTGTTGCATGTTGTACATGACTGCAACGCGCACGCACACAAATTGATGCACATACGAGCCAGCGCACAAGGAGGTAGGCCTCGACCTCTGCTTAGTCTCGCTGCCAGTCCTCCATCCTGGTATCCCCCAGTTACCCATTATCCTGCCCGCAGCCTCGTCTGCTACTGCTGCTGCTGCTGCTGCTGCTGCTGCTGCTGCTGCTGCTGCTCTGTTTTCCTGTCGCTTCATCGGCATGCGACAAACGGAAATGTTGCTTTTATGCTTTAAATATGGCAACTTTGTGGTGTCGAAAGACACACTCACTCGTGGCGGTGGTGGCAGTGGTGGTGGTATGGCCACCACCCCATTTGGCAGTCGTGTCGATTGCACGTCTTGCTTGCCCCGCCCCTCTTGCCACCCATTTCCCAATCCCGCCTATGCTACATCCTCAGCCTGACCCCTGCCTTTGTATAGCTATCTCCCGGGGTGAGCTGTGCGGTGCGGTGCGGTGCGGTGCGGTGCGGTGCGGTGTGTGCGAGTGTTTGAGCGATCGACCATGAAGCCTTCATTATTGCATTTCATGATTTTGCGGTTCTTTATGCCCGTTCCTTCACACACTGGCATACATGGGCGGCGACAAGGGCAGGACACTGGACGAGCGTCTGCCATGTGCCATGTGCCATGTGCCATGTGCTCCATTTGCCATGTGTTTGGCCTGGCCGGGACTGGTGTCGACACTTTCACAACAACCAGCCTGCATAGCCGCATCCACATCCACATCCACATCCACAGCGACAAAGACATCACAGTCAGCTTCAGCTCCAGATATGGTTTTCCCTCGTCCTGCATTCATTTCCATCTCGAGACCCACTTCGCTCTCCGTCTGTGCCTCCGTCCGTGCTCCTCCATTCAAATTTTCAATATTTTCTGTGTGTGTCGCCGGTCGTTATCACGCATTTCCTGCCATTTGCATCGTCATCGTCATCTCCATATCTCCATTGCCATTGGCATTGGATTGGTAACGGGAATTGCAGCCCCAAGACGCGGGCTACGTGGCCAGGCCAGGATGCGGGAGCCGGGTGTAACCAACTCTTCCAGCCACCGCAAGCGACTTGACCAATTTGCCGCCTCTGCGGTTCCGGGTTGAGCGCATTAGGCCGCACATTGCGCACATTCCACGGTGATAACTCGATCGTGGGGCGTCGAATCGAGAGGGGATTCCGGGCATTTCGAAGGTTTTCACGTTTCCCGAGATCAAAGGCTGCGATTACACCCCAACCTTACTCCGATATAGCCAATGGAATAAGTTGTAGAAATTTAAATAAAATACTCAAATAATAAAATAAAATAAAATGTTATAAAATTAATATTTTATACTAAAATAATAAATAAATAAAATACATTGTTATTGTAAAAGAGTTATTGTTGTTGTTGAAGGCAAAGGTAATGATAAGTAAGGGTGCTGAATTGCCAATTAATTCTGTGTTGGGTTATATTATAACAGTTTCTAACAGTAATCAAGGTACATGGTATATCAAGTCAATGATTTAAGTAATTATACAAATATTGGTTTATGCTGGGAAAGCTCTTAGAGTACCAGAAAGTCGATTAACTTTGTGTTAGAATATATGTATTATAACAGTTTCTAACAGTAATCACGTAAACTACGGACATGAATGATGAATGTAATGGTTAAATATAGATTTATGTTGGAAAAGTCTTTAGAGAATCAGAAAGCTGATTAACTATGTGTTGGAATATATGTATTATAACAGTTTATAACATCATTTACGTAAACTACGTACATGAATGATGTAAATACTAATTTATGTTGGAAAACTCCTAAGAGTACCAGAAAGCCGATTAGCTTTGTGTTGGATGTATTATAACAGTTTCTAACAGTTATCACGTAGAAATATTGCTTTATATTGTAAAAGCAAATGTTTGAAATTAAAGTAAGTTTCCATCTCTTATATTCCTAATTAATTTATTTGATTTGCTGTGAGCTACATGTATTTGTCTTCGCCTGAAATTGCTGAATTGCATCCTATTAAACAGCACAAGTAGCGGGCATTTCATCCTGCCGTGCCGCTACCACTTAGCTTTCCCACAGTCATGGTGGGGTCAAAAGCCTCACCATGGCTCAAAACCATTGGCCAATGATCAGTGACAACTGGGCTTCCCATCTGACCCCGGACTCCGGCCATAATCCGAGTGGCCGCGTCCGCCGGGGGAGCAACGACATCGCTTTCAGCTGTTAATGCCACTGATTGCTAATAAATTGAAAACCATTTCAGCATGGCCGGCCAAAGGACCAAAGGCAGGATTTACAGCTGCTGTCGGAATCGAAATCGGTGCAGAGTCAAAGTCCGAAGTCCGAAGTCCGAAGTCCGAAGCCCCTTGAATGAATATGCAAAAACAAGGTAAACAGTGAATAAAATCAAAATAAAAACTCATTTATCAACACGCATGCCAGACAGGACGCACAGCCTATCCATCTCCATCGATAAAACTGGACAAATGTGGGGCTCCCAGCTCCCAGCTCCGGCTCCCCACTTCTGTTTCTGCTCTTTCCGGCCAAAAGGGAAAAGGTCACAAAAGCAGGTTAAGCTGCTTTTTAAATAATACGCACAACCCGTTAATACACACTGGGACCAGCAATGCCAATCCTTTTCCCCCATGAGAGAGAGAGAGAGAGAGTGGGGTGGCAGAGTTTGGATGAGGAGTGCGCCGGGGCCACGTGCGAACTGCTCCGCTGGCGACCAACGACTGCCGGAATGACGAGGATATACGAGCATCCGAACCATAGTTCCCGAGCCGAAGGACACTCGGCCGGCATCGGCTCAACTTCGGCCTCAAGCTCGTGCCCCGCCGAGCCTCACGATTGGCGCCGCCTTCGGACTCGGCCATGTCCTCGGCCTCCTCGGCAGGGCCACTGCGGCCGCTCAGCGGATCCGTTCCGTAATCCGTTCGCTGGATTTTTTGAATTAGTTGCGTGTGGTAGCTTGTTGACATCAGTACCGGGTACCGGATGCGAATTGCGAATGCGGAAGCGGACACGTGCGTGGCTCGCCAGTCTCGACAAGTCCCGACTTGTTTGCTAGTTTCTAATTTAGTGAGGAGATCCTTCTGTTGTTCCACGTTTTCGTTTTTTTCTCCATTTTTTTTTTCTCGCTCGTCTGCGCTATCCCGTGTGTGTGTGTGTGTTTAAGTGAGGTGAGTGTGTGTTTTTATTTTTTTTCGTCGTCCTGGGTTGTTGTTTCTGGATTTTTTGTGTGTGTGCGAGTGGCGCTGAGAAGGCCTCCCGCAACAGTTGCTGATCCGAACTAAGCCCCAAAAGCACACAAAGGCCGGGCAACAACACAACCCCAAACCAGGCTCAGCTCCACTACTGACCTGCGGTCGTCGATTGCCGGGTGGATGGTCAATGGTCTCTGGTCGCTGGTCGCTGGTCGCTGGTCGCTGGTCACTAGTCCTGGCTGATGGCCGGTTGTCCGTTCAGCTAGTTTTGCGGTCGCTTTGACGCGGTCGCGGGCAATTTGAAAGCCAACACCGAAACGCCGATTACGATTACGATAAGTGCAGTGGAGCAGGAGCAGGAGCAGGAGCGGGGGCAGGAGCTGGGAGCTGGAAGTGGAAGTGGTGCTGCAAGTGGAATGCTCATCATCGGCGGCAACGAAAACATTTTGCATTCGCTTTGCTCTCCGACGATGTTGTATTGCATTTGCCGCCTCCTCACCACCTCAATTCCCTTCCTTTTTGGTCCTTGTTTTAGTTTTTGCCAGTTACCAGAAAGCCCTCACAGTGGCCGAGTGCAATTAAAGACTGGCCGAGAAGAGCAGCAGCAGCAGCAGCAGCAGCAGCGGCGGCGGCAGAGGAGGAGAAATATTAAATACTAAATGCCAGCTTCTGGCGAGGGTAGCTCTTCGCCTGTTGCCATCGTTGAGGGCAGCCATCAGCAC
Source organism: Drosophila lini (assembly GCA_018905715.1). NCBI lineage: Eukaryota > Metazoa > Arthropoda > Insecta > Diptera > Drosophilidae > Drosophila > Drosophila lini. The sequence goes on along the minus strand of JAEIIL010001617.1, from coordinate 16,139 downwards.
CAGCAGCAGCAGCAGCAGCAGTTCCCACGGGTGTCCCCAGCCATCCGTCCGCTTTGAGTGCGAACAGGTGAGTGACAATGCAAATAGAGATGGGATTGGTGGATTGGGGGTCTGATCGGACTCCATCCGGCATGGTTTCAATCGAAATTACTTGGATTTGTTTTACCTGGCAGATTAATGCTGAATGTCCCAAAGGTATGGATTACTATGTACCTCGATGATGAAGATATTATTAGCAAATTGAGAAAAATGAAAAAGAAATTTAAATTTAAAAAAGGTGTCGATCTTTAAAGGGGCTTATGGTTAATACGGTTCAAAACAAGTTAGCTCTTTAAATTAAATACCCCATAATAATATTTAGAGGTATAGAAGTTAAAGGGAATCTCGCAAGGATCCTTCCAAAATATCTAGGTCTAAGCTGTAGGATGCTAACTATAATCATCCGATATAAAAAATATATATATAAAGCATTTGATAAAGGATAATTCTCCCGGGGTATTCATGTGGCTTTGTTATTTTTCAATTTTTTCCCTGAATATTTATAAAAATTGTAAGTCAAAACAACGATTTTTGACTAAAAAATCAAGATAATATCTTAAATAAAAAAAAAATCTAATAAAAAATTTAAAAAATAAAAGAATTGTTTAAAGAAGTTATGTGCCAAATTTCAAACCGATTGGTTTACTATATTTTGAGCTATCGAGAACACCGACTTTCAAAATGGAACTTTTCATAAGAGTTTATTTCACATTTTTGATATTGAACGCCAACCGTCCTCCGTTCAACTTCACATAACTTTGTAAATTTTGCTATGGTCAATGTGAAACTTATAAAATATTCTTGAGATATGGACATTTCTAATTTTATTTAATTTAATTTAATTTCATTTATTATCCTAGCGCAGCAAGTTTGCTCGTATATTTGTAGCTCTCGTCGCATTGGATTTTAAATATATTCAACAACTTATTGTTATTTTATTATTTTTTTTATTTATTTATTAGACTTATAGCTATTACCTATTACCAAAAATTTCGTCTTTGCTTAGTAATTTTGTTTTCTATTTGTTTTGTCATTTTACTTTAAATATTCTTTAATTTGCGACTTAAACTTTGTTGTGATCGTATTACAAAGAAAAATGATTCTAAGGATTTATAAAGCTTGTTTTTTTTAAGTTAACTCAACTTTTGTGTCTGTAAGGATTTATTATATAAAATCTTAAAAAACTCCGAATTTATTATTTACCAAAAATGTAACTTCTTTCCTTGGTAAATCAGGCAACTTTGTCAGTTTTGTTTCTCACTCCAGCATTCTTTCAGTTTTTTAATGTGGAAACGCGAAATATTAATGTATAACTATCAATTTATATATATGTATATATAGAAATGCCAAACTTCTGTTAAATTTAGCCTGCCTTTTTGTATTAATTAGAACATTAAAATGCCTTAAAATCTATGAAAATATGACACAGGTCTTAAGTGATCGCTGACCTGATCCTTGAAAACTTTATTGAGCATTCCCTAGACTGTCCCCTGAAGTTGGATCGGACTTCTCCTCGCTCTCCTGATCCTCTTCCAGCAAAAGGACCGACTCGACCACAAACGGACACTCATCCTTCTTTCCATTGCCCACTGATACCTCCTCCTCCTCCTCGTCCTCCTCGTCCTCCTCGCTGAACATCAGCTGGTAGGTACTGTGCGACAGATTGTCTCCATCGGCGGACTCCATCTCCGACTCGGACTCCTCGTCGCCTTCCTCCTCGGACTCAATGTCGCTGTCGCAGTCGCAGCAGACAATCTCGTGGGCCAACAGGGCGAGGGCCTCCTCGCCAAAGAGCTCGGCGTCGTCCAGTTCGAGTTCAGAGTCCGAGTCCGAGCCCCCGTCCAGCGGGCTGTACATGTGCCTGCCGCCGGCGGCGGCTCCCGTGGTCGATCCGGCCTCCGGTTCCGAGTGGCTGTCGACTGCAAGGAGGATTTATATATATATATATATGGTATAAGGAATATCCACCTCCACCTTCGGCCTCGCCATCACTGTCCGCCTCCCCGAAATTGCTGCTGCTGCTGGTGCTGCAGCTGCTATTGCCCACCGAGATGTGCTCCTCGCCGAGATTGGCCAGCACTTGGACCTCCGGATTTATCTGCACCTGCAGCTGGACCCTGGAGGCTCCTACCCGCTTGGAGCTGCCAGCTCCATGGCCAGTCATTTTCGATTGCGTCCGACTTCCAATAGGAGTCTTTGTCCTTGTCTCGCTTCTTGCCCAGTGCAACTTCTCGCAGCTCCTTCTCAGGCGACTACGTTGGGATTTCGAATTTGTTTCGGATGCGTGTTTTGAAAGGCCTCGCCCGGCCACTGCGACTGCGACTCCGGAATAGAGGGACCAAGATGGTGAAGCAGGAAGCCGACTGACTGCCGGCACGTAATGTCCCGAGCGCTTCCTTCTGGCCCAGGACACGGTGAATTAAATTTTATGCCAACTGCATTGCCCTTAAAGGCGGTGAGTTCTTCGAGGCGGCGGCAGTCAATGATGGACACACATACGAGAGCAGGACATGAGCAGAGTTACATTTGAAATTTTATTTCCTTGGCCCCGGCCAGAAATGCAACAAATAAAAGCGAGCCACCACGAGCCGCCGCTGACCTCGGACTCTGGTGTCCAGCAGCCGTCGTTATCATTGTATCACTCTACTCTGGGCGACACGTCCTCGTCCTCGTCCTCCTCCTGCCCCAGGCCTTGCCCCCAACAGCTTCATATCCGCAATGGGGTTAGCCTCGCCTTGGCCATACCTCGTAAGTCCAATGAAAGAGTTGGAATATACATAGTTGGAATCGCCTGGAACACCTTATTGTAAGATTCCTCCTCAAGCTTAGTTAAGTTGGAGTGTAACTCCCACTGTGATGAGTCATCTAGGAAATGTTGACCTTGCTTCGTCCTGGCTGCCACTCGGCTGATATACCTTAGGTTGCTGGCCAACTTTTGGCCATTTCCCATTTGCATCCAGCCATTTGCACTTTGCTTTCTGCCGGCCTGGACCTAGACGAGGACCAGGACCTAGACCAGAACCAGAACCAGAACCAGAACCAGGACCACTTTGGCGAACCACAATTTCATTTCGCTTTGCCATGCCGTTTAGCCTGTTTTGGTTTCGGTGCAGTTGCCATCTTTTTTTTCCCCCTTAGTTTTTTTCCACCAGTTCAGCAGTTCAGCAATTCGGCTGCCTGCTCCTCGCTGTTGTGTCCTGTCCAGAGCCTTCCGGTCGTCAGAGGCAGAGTCGCTTTTGTGGTGCCTGCTCTCTCTCTCTCAGTTGGCGGCCATGTAGAGCTCAAGTCCCGTATCCAAATCCCGACGCTTGCCGCGTTAACGAACATAATAACCCTTTTCTCTCTAATTACACACCAAATTTACTACAAACGAGCTATAAAAATCATCCAAGCAAAATCTCTGCTCCGCCGGCGAGCGTTTAAATGCAAATGCTTTTTTCTCACGCACAGCACAAAAAAGCATTAACAACAATGACAATAAATGAAAGACATTAATGCTAAGCGATCCGCATCTCTCGTTCGGGGGAGGGCAGGGGGGAAAAGGGAGCTCGACGTTGACAACGATTGGCGACCGTGACAGGCACCGCTCACAGCCCACAGCTCCCCGCTGAGAGTCCTCGACAGTCAATGAAATAAAATTAAACAATTATGAAAAAAGAAGAAGGCTCGGAGCGGCAGGATGTGATGTGCGAGGAGGGAGGGATGATGTTTTAAAGGTGGGAGGTGGGAGGTGGCGGTGGAAGTGGAAGTGGATGTGCTGGTGTTGTTCTAGGATGGGGAACAAGAACTCTGCTTTGGCATGTCATAATCTGGATATGTTTGCAGAAAGTCTGTATATTCCGAGCACGCTTGCCCGTCCCTGTTTAGTGTGGGTACATGTATAATTATTTGATGCAGTGCTCCGGCCCAACCACTTCCCACACCCACTTCCACTTCCATTTCCACTTCCACATCCACATCCTCTCCAGCTGGTAACTTCCACTTAAACCTCACTCATTCACTCACCCGGCAGTGGGGCAAATTTTACGCGACGTAATCGTAATATGATTATCGTGCCACACAATCCCTGTCCTTGGCCCTTCGTCTCTCCCTCTGTGTGTGTGTGTGTGTGGGGATGTGTTAAATAACTTCCTTCCGGTGGCGACAACATCAGCCAGTCGGGGCAGCCGTACTCGTGTATCCGCTTCCGTCGAATGATGCCGCAGAAATGCTCTAAATCTCATATCATCATTTACGCAGTAATTTTTAGAAGCCAACTGGATGATGAGGGCCAGGCCAGGACGCCTACATCCTTAACCTCACAGCCACAGGACACGGACACTTTGGCCTCAGTCAAAGGCAACTCCATCACCCATCACCCATTTCCCATTGCCATTGCCATTGCCATTCCCATTGCCATTGCCATTCCCATTCCCATAATAAACAAAGCTTCAGCTCGCAACTCATGCGAGTCAACTTCCACCGACGACAACGACGACTGCGACTGTGACCGGGTGTGGGTGTGGGATTGGGTGTGGGATCCTGGAGTCGAACTGTGCGTCGGGGGCACGTCCATCCATCCGGATGTGGGCGAGCCAGACCGGGTTGGGTCCTCAGTGTGGGGCTTTTTCTGCTCGCCGAGTGTCCTTATTTTAATCTCGACACAAGTTAACAGCATTGTTGGCAGCCGCGTGCCATCCGTGAGCTTTGCCCTGGTCCGTCCGTCTCCTCTCCCTGGCCTCCGTCACCATCAGCCATCAGCATAATGCGCCCAGAGCTCGGCATTCATCCCAACCGCAGCAGCTACTTCCTGGCTCCTTTCCTCTCCTCCATCATTGACTTGGGCCTTAGTTTCAGTTTCAGTTTCAGCTGCCGGAATCCCCTCTCGACATCCTAGTCTCGTCTCTGCCTCCGTCTCCTTCCTCGTCCCCGTCATCCACATCCTTGTCATTAGCAGTTAGCATTCAGACGGCATCGTCATCGTCTCCTTCGTCGTCGTCGTTGGCTGTCGCCTGCCGTTCATAATGTTATGATGGCTAAAAGCTAATTGCGTTTGTCTGTGTTAGTTGGTGACATTTGCCCTCCACTTCGTCCTCGTTCTCGTCCTCGTCCGTCTCCCTGTCTTCCGTCTCTCGTCTCCAGCGTCGACGTGGCGGCATTAAGTGTCACTGGAGTGCGTGATCCTTGTAAGTCGTCTAGTTACACATGTTTTTATAACCTGTTTTGCCAGAGTACCCTGTTGTCCTGGCCGCCAGCTCGCTCTCCGCCTCTCTCCGGGTGGATTAGTTGGGAGCTGAGCAGAGCCGAGCAAGCAAACTGATTAAAATGAGGCGCTCCCAGAAGGGGTTACCCGAAAGTAAACAGAAGAGCTTGAGAAGTGAACGGGAATACATTTTTGGGAACTCAAAAGCAAGCACAATGTTACTTGTTGAATATTAAAATAAAAACTAAATTTATAAAATATTATAAAAAGAGACACGAAAAACCCCATTAAATGCTTTTGAATTATGTATTCCCCTGGTTTTTATGAATTTGTTATAAAGCAATTACCACTTTTGTCACACTGAACTAAAAATATGTGTGCATTTTGCTTATTTGTTTTTAAACTAAAAGTGCTTATTTGTTGTCATTGGCAACCGAAGGGCCACTCTGATGCTGTGCAGTTTTCACAAAATTAAAATGTAACATAATATTTTAGTTTAATTTTTGCACAAACAGCAAACAGATTAATTAATGTAAACACAATTATGAGCTGTCTCTCTAACGCGGTGAAAATGTGAAAATGTGAAATGCAAAACGCCATTTGGTTTGCACTTCAATTGAAGCCTTTGCCCTCGTAAATTGGTCTCGTAATTACTGGATATTTAACCGTCGATTTCGGCTCGAATGGCGTCCAAGGAAAGTCCTTGTCATCCTGGGCTCCTTGCTGTACCGATCAACTTATTGTGTTGTCATCCCAACATCGCTTAATCAGCCGGACTTGGCCGGTTAAGGCCCGTCGTCGTCGTCGTCCTCCTCCAACCCATGACTTTACCTGTCAAGTCGGCCAGGACTCGCCCCGCTTATCACTGACAAATCGCCAAGTGACTCCACTGAGCTGACAACAAGAAGTGTCATCATTAACGAACATCGGCCCCGGCAAACATTTATCAATGGCAAACAGAGACGGAGATGGAGACGGAGATGGAGACGGAGATGGAGACGGAGATGGAGACGGAGACGGAGACGAAGACGGAGACGGAGTCCGGGTCAGGAGGGCGGACGGGCAAACAAACAAATGATGAGGCCGAAAAGGAAGGCGTCAGGCAACTTTGGCAAATTAAATCTCGGTGCCTCGAATATCCCGAAACCGGCAAAGGGCAAGAGATTGGCCTGGCAGGATGTGGGTGCGGTGTGGTGGATAACCGCAGTTTAGGAGGACGAAGGGATGCTGCTGCTGCTGCGCCCCCTCCCCCCCAGAAACAGTTTTGCTTCCCCATCAAGCCACGAAATCAAGCAAATCGTATTAAATAACAGTTAATTACAAATACACACGACCCAGGGCCAAGGACCAGGACGAGACCCTCCTCCACTTTCGAGCTGAGATCCCAATCCCTTCTCGCAACCCCATCATCTCCGTCATCCCCCCCATCGTAGGAGGGCCTTTCGCTTGGTTTGGGGTCAAAGCCAAATGGTTGATGCTGAATTAATTAATGATTCACTTGAATGATTGATTATTTGACTAAATGATTGAATTATGCGATCCAGCGAAAGTAGTGGCGAAAAATCTGTTGCAACCTTTGACCTTTGGCCAATAACTCAAGCGGGAAAACCAATAAACACGCCCACACATCATGTGCCCAGCCCCAAAAATATATGCCAAACAGTGGGGTAGCCACTTTTCCATTTCCACTTTGCTATTCTTTTTTTTTTTTTTTTTGTATGTAACGTAACCATAAAGACAAATTGTTCAAAGTCCTTGGATGCACAAGGATCTGAATTGAACCAGCAGCAGCTCGGGGCAGCTGCGCAATTAGCCAGCTTCAGGGAATCCTTCATGTTGCAAAGGGAATCGATTATATATGTTAGTAGTTCTGCAAAAAGTACATGTGTTTCTATATAATTTACTTTATTTATTATATTTTATGTACATTTTTGTACTGTTTAAATATACGATTCAGAAACTAGCCAAAACAAGATATTAGGTTCTAAACAAATGATTTCTTTCATCACCATTCGAATTTTGTTTTATTATTTTAAAAACACTATTTTACAATTTATTTCATAAATTGCCATCATATTTCCCCACCTTGCCATAATAGTTTCCTCCCCAAAAAGCCGATGAAAGCCATCATATCAATTGGTGTGCCACTAACAGCCAGAGAGGGCAACCGGGCAACCGGGCAACTGAACCCTCTTCAAACAGCATTCGGCTGCCATGGTGGCGCTGGATGGGAGGGTGGAGGTCACGCACTTGGCTTTTTGGGAGAATATGGCCAGGCGCCTGGGCCAAGTTAAGATGCTTAGACAAAGGCTTTCGTCTTGGTCCTGGTCTTGTTGCACGCAACTCGAGGGAGGCGCTGAAGGGGGACACGCTGGGGTTGCCAAAGGAGCCTCTGAAGAGGGCTTTGGCAGTGTCGTTGACAGCCACAAATTTTGGCCATGCCAAAGCCGCCGGAGGTGGCCTCCAAGCCCAGACACGTCTGAGCCATATCTCCTGGCTGGCTGGTGGCGGGGGGGAGGGCGGTGTGTCCTGGGTGCATCTGTTCCACGTTGCGTGGCAGCCGGACGAGGGCATCTTTGTGCCTATTTATGTGTGCACTTCTGGATGCAATTGCGGTTTCGGTTGCGGCCCCGGTTAGAGTCCAGTGTCCGGTGTCCTGTGTCCGGTGTCCTGTGTCCTGTGTCCAGGTGTACCTTGCCCGCCTTATCCATCTGCCCATCATCATTGCTCGCTCATTGTCCCTGTGTGTGTGCCGGTTAACAAACATTTCATAATTTGATTAGTGACATTCTGCACAGGCATTTGGGTGAAAAGATAAGGAATGCACACACCAGCACACCCTGGTCCTTGGACAGGTCCTGCTGCCGGCTGCTTGGCAAATGGCCAAAGTTGCAATTAAATTAAAGGATGCGTTGGACTTGGGTCCAGGCGACGCAGGAACTGAATAGCGAGGAATAGCCAGAGCAGCAGCAGCAGCAGTAGCAGTGCCGTCGATCATTAATGAAGTGTCCTTTGGCCAGGAAGGCAGCGACTTTAAGGACTTGCCACCGCAGGGCACTGCCAACTCCCAACTGCAAGTGCGTGTGTGGCCTCTAGAGACTCCTTCCATTGGGCCACCTATGCAGGGCCATCTAATGGCCCCAGATGCCAGCAATTGAATGCGTCCCCAGCGTCCTTTCTGGCTGGAGTCCTGTGCGCAGTCCACTGTGCCATTTACGGGCTTCTTTTTATCACTTATCCAGTTAAAGATGTTTGTTTTATTTGCCCGCTTTTTATTTATTTCCTATTTATTTTCTCCTCCATCTTGCACTGCAGCTGCCAGTAGTGAGCAAGTGGAGCTGGTGGAGCTGGTGGAGCTGGTGGAGCAAGTGGAGCCAGTAGAGCCAGTGAGTTATGACCCTGGCAGCCGCTCCTTCGCTGTAGTTAACATTCGAAGATTAAAGAATTAGCAGACACAACTTGGGTCTGGGGGAAAACTTGAATAAACTTTGCCGAAGGCGATTGCAGGCTAAATGCAAACCGTGCCTAAGGACATGGGGCTTATGTCCCTATGACACCCAGAAGGACATGCAGCAACAGCAGCAGATACATAGATAAGCTGCATAGTTGCCCAGATATCCGTATTTGCCAGCTTTAATTGATGAGGCTACGGGAAAGTTTTGCAAATACTTCAAAGAATGTGTATACAAACGCTACTTAGTTCAAGTTTGGTTACCGCAAACTAATAATTAAATTGGCTTTAACATGAATTTCCCTTCGAAGCCCTTCGACTCTTTCAAGTCCTTCGAATATTTAACAGCCTGAAATGGAACAAAAAAAATTAGGGAACCGGAAAGGCAACATGCGTAATTAAAATTGTGGCTTTTGGATATTACAATCTATGACAGACGATAAGCAAAGGTTGCAACAAAAGGGCCGGTTTATTAGGTTAAGCGTCTGAATATTGTTATTGTTTTGCCTTAAATATATACATTTCGTTGCAGGTTTCAGGTCAGCAAGTCCTTCGACCTGCAACGGGAATAAGGAGAGTGTAAATTGAAATTTTATTTATTTATTTTCGAATTTTTTGATTCTCGATTTTCATCTTTTGGTTTATTTATTTGGCCATGTCCATGGTCCATTCATTGGTCAGCTGCACTGATTGCTTTCGTTTTGATTTCAATTTGCCGCTGCTTTCGCTTTTGATTTTTGATTTTTGATTTTCAATCACCTGCATCCAGCGAGTGACCTGTCCTGTCCACTAATCGCATTGATTTACTTCTCGCTTTTACAGTTTCACTAATTTTCAAAAATGTTATTTAACAAAATATGTCTCTCTCTCTTAGTTCAAGGACTTGGCTTACAATTTAAATATGAATTGAAAAGAGTCCAAGGGCTTTGATTATTTTTAGTCAGAACTTTGGCCATAGTTACTCTACTATTAAATTTGTATTGGGGCTTTGCTTCTAGTTCGCTCTCACTCGGACTGCTCCCCCTCCTGGTGGATGTCGTAGCCCCTAGATCCTTTGGTCGCACCTTTTTGCAGTTGCTTTTTTCCGTTCTAAAGTCCTTTGCCTGCTGAACCTATTTTTTCTCAATTTGTCCTTTTCGCTTGTTCAGTTCTATTCTGTTTTCCTTTTTTCTGTTTCTCCTTTTTGCAATTCCCCCCAGCTCCCTGGCTGAGAAACAAACATATCCTCTTAATTGGCTCTAATAAGAGCTTAAAGGATTGCACATGAGTCAAAGCAGGCAGACGTGTCCCGAGACCGGGACGGGATCATTCCTAGGCCCATCTCTGCGGCACTCGTGATGCCAAGCCCTGTGCATACACCGACAGATATTTTCTTGATTTATTTTAAGTTAGTATACTAACTAGTAACCAGGGTATGTGCTACTCAGTGCCCAAGCCATTTGAAAGATGAAAATTAAAATTTCCACAAACAGTTCTTTTTTATAAAACTTTTAAAAATATTTCTTTAAGTGCAGTTATACCGCCAACCAACCCTACCCCCGGTCCCACTGCATCATGGTCCAGTTTTTGTTGTCTGGTCGTTGCCAGGTCCTACCTCGACTCCTCGCCGTGTAAATTCAATAAAATGCTTAATAAAATTGATTGATTAGCTGCGAATGGCAGTGGATATCGTCATCCTGGACGTAGGAACTGTAGGATGAGGAGTGGGGAGTCTGGCCGCATATTCCACATGTTTATTTAAAGGCATTGATGCCCGGCTTGGTTCCCTGTGCCAAGTGGATGCTAAGCCACATCGCAGGCTCCGGATCCGGCTCCGGCTCTGGCTCTGGCTCCGGCTCTCATCTCCGTGCTGAGCTCCTTCTGCCACATTTGCGATTCCTTTTGCCATTGTCCTGATTCCACACACATGTGCAGCCAATGCAGTCCTATCCTGTCCCGTCCTGTCCTATCCTGTCCCGTCGCGTCCCGGCAGGAGTTGGCATTCGTCCTTGTTGCTGTTGCTTACACAATTGTCTGTGCATTATTTGAGTTTGTGCTGGCATTTGTTATTTTGCTTTTATCCTTTTAGATGAAGGCAACGTAAAGTAATGCGATTGCAAGGGACTGGGGACGGGGAACAGATCCAGACAAAGCGCCAGAGAGACAGCGAGTCGCGAATTCCTATCCAACTGACACAACGGCCGTCGTCTGCCACCTTGCCAGCACTTGGAGAAAACCGAAAACCAAATAATATTCAAAGATTTTACTAAGCTAATTTGCAAAATAATTTCGTTTCAATTAAGAAAGCTTCGATTGTGACCGTCTTCTGTTGGTATCGAAATTGACTCATCGCTTCTGCTAAATATCGATATGCATCATTTATTATACCTCGTTCTCATTGTCACAATTATTACATTCCATTCTCACTTTGAGTTGGGACTTCATTAAACCAAATCTAACCAAGAATGTCCTTATCACCTGCCAAATGAGATCCATGAATCGCCTGGTTGTGCGTCCCTGAGGCACACCACTTGTTTTTGTGAATTTCGAGTTTAATTTATAGCAGGCAACTTCATATTTCGAAAACTTTTTGCAATTAGCAGCGAGGAACTCTATCCTGCACATGTTTTCCAAGTGTACTGCCGCCCGACGCCCTTATTTTAAAGGATATTTGCCAAAATTCCAGCCCCTTTCTCAGCTTTGCTTCAACTTTTGCCCCCAGGTCCCGTCAAACAAATGCATCTGTGAATTGCATTAGCTGCCAGGTTCGCAGAATGCCGGTTTCCCAGGTCACCAAGCCCACGCCCACGCCCACGCCCACACCCACCTTTGACCGCCCCTGCTTTGTTGGTTTCCAATTATAATGTCACGCATTTATGCCTGCGCTTATTTATTATTGTGCTGATGCTGATGCTGATGCTGCCCGGGCTCAACTCTTCAGATGTCCTGCTGCCGCCTGCTGGCTGCTCCGGCAGCTCCTTTTTGCCATCCTCAGTGTCCAATTAAAAGCCGAAGCTGCTGCAAGGATTTGGCCATGGCCGGACGGGGTTTAAGCAGGGTTAACTCTCTCTAACATCAGGTGCTGTGCTGCGCTGCCCCGGCCAGTCCGTAGTTTGGACTGCTTGCATATTTGATTTGTGCATTTAAACATTTCAAACAAGCTGTGTCAGCCGCCGCCGCCTCCGCCGCCCCACCTCCCCCCACGGCAGGAGCAGGAGCAGAAGCAGGAGCTGCTCCATCCGCACGCCTGTCGCCGTGCATCATCTCCAAGTGGCAGTGGCAAGTGCAAGCGACATTGCCTCATTGGAAATTCTCTTTGGAGTAATTTCAGTTATTATATTGCTTTGGCTTTGTTCATCCTTGCCGATGCCGAGGCCAAGGCTGATGCAGCAGCAACTTAACTCCTACCTGGGCATTATTTATTATAAATGATTAACAAGCAGCAGAGGAGCCAGCAGCAGCAGCAGCAGCAGCTATGTATTTGAAGAGGGTTCTGCGGAGCGGGGGCTCAATGCCTTGTCTCGGCCATCTGCATCTGCATCTCAGCTACCGAGCCTGTCACAGCTGGCATTTGTCCTGCCACTTGTCCTGTCACCTCCGCCGCTGCTGCTGCTGCTCCTCCTCCTCCGTCCAGCTCGGACTTCTCCGGCTTCTAATCCGGGCATAAATGTTGGATGTGTCGAAGGCTTTGAGCGAACACAAGGCCGGAAAGGCTGAGCTGCCTGCTGGCTGCCAGCCGCAGGACGACCAATAGAGAAGTGAAATTAAATGCCACATGCGGCCTGGTGGCCACAGTGAAACCTCGGGCCAGGCAACTGAAATAATAAAACATGAAGAGCCCACAGAAGGCAGGGGACTTCACAGGTTATAAGCTGTATGTATCACAAAGGATTTAAAGGAACTAGGAAAGGATATATTTTCGATTTTTGGGTGTATTCCAGCATAATTCTGAGTCTATCAAGCTAAGGATTAGAGTTGGAAATTAATCGATTTTGAGTGAATCGAGTTTTTCTGTACAAAATCGAAAAATAAATCCATTGAAATCGAAAATAGAAATAATTTAAATGATATATGTAAACATATTGATCATTGATTTTTAATTTTATATTTCTAAACATTTTATCTATCGATATTTGTTTTCAAAATGCAACATTTATAAAAAAAAATGCCTCTACCAACTATACTTAAATCTAATACATGAAAAATGGTTAACTTTTTCATAGAACTTTTTCGACATAATCGATTTTGAAAATGTATATCGATGTTCGGCATAATTGAAAAAATCAATTGTAAACTCGATTTTAATTCCCGCTTTATTGGGTATACTTTGCCACAATCCAGGATCTTTCATGGGTTTTTCTTAATATAAAAATATACAAAAATCGTTGATGACTTTTTAGTGACCTAACGATTGCAGAAAACATCCTTAATTATATTTATAAACAGAAGATAGAACCTAATAATTATTTAACTATGTATGTTTTTCATCTTCCCATAAAAAGGTCCTTTTAATATTATATAGAAAATCGTTATAAAACAATTATTTTTGATGGGTCCTTCCATTACTCTTTTGCCTAGTTCCTCTACTTACACTTTGTCCTTGTGCTTTTCTATTCCTTCTCTGCAGATATCGGTATGCCACGCCCCCACGAGGCGTAGCAACAGGAGCTGGAAGAAGAAGAAGCGTAAATAAATATGATTAAGCTTAAGAATATATAATAAAAGAAACGAGAGAGGAGAAGGCGAGGGAAAGTTCAAATGAAATAACGCAATATAAAAACATAAATAACTGAGAAAAGTACCCGGCGAAGAAGCAGAGGGCGAAGAGCGGCCAGGGACGAGCCAGAAGAAGAAGAAGTGCAAGGAAGCACGCAACAGGGACGAAGGACGAAGGACGCAGGCGAAGAAGGTGAAGCATACACTTGGCGCGGATTGAGTCACCAGAAGGAGTTGGAGAGGAGCATCGGAAGGAACCCGACAAGAAGAGATACGGAGACAACGGAGCAGAAGCAGGAGCAGGAACAGGAGCTGGAGCAGAAGCTGGAGCAGCAGCAGGAGCAGCAGCAGGACCTGGAGCAGCAGCAGGAGCAGGAGCAGAAGCAGGAGCTAGAGCTGAAGCAGCAGCCGGACAAGAGAGAATCGAGCTCAATTACGCCGCCAAACTGTCGTGTCAGCAACAACGTGAAATGTGCAATTCCTGGCTGCTGCTCATAATTGCGCTCTCCGTTGTCGTCTGCCTGTGGAACTCGCAACAAACCGAAACATCCAAATCATGCCCAGCCGAGTGCATCTGCTTGTCCCAGACTCAAGTAAGCTTAACAATCTACTTGTACTGCCAAGGCTGGCACGGGGGCGGCTCAGGCGGGGAATTCCAGCTCCACCATCCTGGTGAATCTAGGCGCAGGCTGCACAGTGGAAGTGACATTCTTTCACATTTCCATTATTATTAGAAGGGAATTTCGAATAATTCTTCGGATATTGCAATACTTTCAGTTGTTATTTATAGAAATTAAATTTTATATTTTAAATTAATGCTTTGGGTTTTGTGTTTTACAAACAATTTGCAACACATAATGCCTGCTGCAGTGTAGTAATTAAAAACCTTCACAAATATCATTATTATCTACTATCTATTTCGTATTTCTGTAGCTACTTTTAACACATTATTAAACCGGTAATTTAAAAGAAAAAAAATGCCAGGAAGTTCAACTTAGCAAGGTTTAAATGGTTCTTTCCGTGAAAAACCCCAAATGCAAAGGCTTGCCAAGCACATATCTGAAGTGGGCTTAAACACAAGTGGGACTCAGCATGGATTACCATGGTTTTCAGTTGCACTCCTTGCTCCTAGTTGGGCCAAAGTTGCTCCACAGTGCGTGGCGTAGGTCCTTGGAGGAGATGCAATGGTATGCAGAGCCATCGCCATCATCAGCAGCTCCAGAAGTGGCAGCAGTCAAAGGCAAAGGAGACAGAAGCTGGGGGAGCTGCAGAAAATGAAACAGAAGCTGGGAGAATCGGGAGCAGCAGTAGATGAGGATCTCTGGGGATGTGGTGGTCAGGCACTGGCCACAGCTGCTCCGGCCTCGTCGGCACAGTGATGAGCACAAAAATTAAATCGAAAATGCAGGCAAATGGTTATTTTCCTTTTGTTTTTTATCCGCCACTCGTCTGAGCTCCCCTCTTCCTCCCTTTTTTTTTTGTGTGTGTGTAGTTCGTGTAGCCCGCAATTCAATTGTGTCCCGCGAGAGTTTTGGAGCACGCTTAATGCGCATCCTTATTACCAGTGGGAACTTGGCATCGTCATTTCCAGCGAATTGAGAACTTAAGTGATTTCATTATTCCAGATTATGGACAATGCAATGATTTACTCAGCTCTCTCGTTCTACATTCTCTGAACTCCCCACTCTGTTCTCCATTCTCCAGTTCTCCATTCTTCAGTTCTCCTTTCTTCAGTTCTCTATTCTTCAGTTACCCTTCTCCGCTGCATCCTTTCGCTGGTCTGTATTTAAGATGCGAAATTAGTTCAGGCCCCGAAAAGGTAACAAAATTGTAGCACACTTTTTGGGGTCAGCCTGGGCGCCCTCCATTCTTCTTGTCCTTTTTTTGGACACCCCCCCCCCCATCTCCTTTCACCCCAGCCCAAAAAACACAGTGCCAGTTAAAGTTCAGCGAACAAGGACTTTTTAACCGTGTCGCCCCCCGACTTCGCGACTGTAAATGCACGGCAAACGAAATTTCCTTAAATCGAACAACGCCACCGAAACGGAACAGAACAGAGCCGAAACAGAATCAGAAACAGAAGCTGAAGGAGCAGCAAGGAGCAGGACCAAAAAGGCAGAAACAGAAACAGAACGTAACGGAACTGAGGCAACAATAACAATTCCGGAGAGGTGGGGACCCGTAGAGCCAAGAATCCGGAGTGGAGAGTGAATGCCGAAAGAAAGGAAACTTTTAATTCGTTCATTTAAAAAGGTGAAGCGTATGAAAATTGTGCAAATGTTACGCAAGAAGTGCAGCCAAGCCGGGGAGATTCGGGTGTGGGGGGGTGACCAGGAAAAAGGACACTGGGCGGGGTCAAGAGAAACGTGACAAGCGATGGACAGTTATACACAGTTACTTGGCCACCTCTTTGGATAAGGAAGCGGCCAGAAATACAGACTAGGAGAACAGTTACAGCGAGAGAATAGAAGAAGGATACGAAATAGGTAATGGAAAATTTATACATAATAATTACAAATAAATAAAACGTATGTATATTTTTAAATAATGTTGCAATGAGTGCCCTCAATATTTCCAAGTCGATTAGATGATGAAGTTTCCTAATGAGAAACAACACACTTGGCTTTTGGCCAAAAGTGATCTGCCTGTAAGCTGTGATTGTATCGAATTAGAGAGTTAGAAATATAATCCTAAATAAATAAAATAAACTATATTATTTTAAAACAAGAAAGGAAGCTAACTTCGGCACGCCGAAGTTTGTATACCCTTGCA
>JAEIIL010001612.1:0-13286 GCA_018905715.1 Drosophila lini | reverse complement strand
TATTTGGTGTGTTTGTTTTGATGATTTTGATCAGTTACGTTCGATATGATTTCGGTTTCCTTTGCGTTTGTGTTTCAATAATAATCAAAACATGAACCGGCTGGTAATTGCTTAAATTCGAATTATTTCATCCGGTGCGCGTTCAGGTCTGAGCCACTTGTCCCACTTGTACAGCAACAGCACCCCTCGTCGAGTCTCAGTGGGATCCCAAGCGTATGTCCCTGCGTCGCCGCAGCTCATCAGCATCAACACGCACAGCAGCAGCACCAACAACAACACTATGCACAACACCAGCACAGTGGTTCGTTCGGTGGATCTCAACAGCTCCATGGAGTTGGAGGCGGAGGCGGAGGAGCCGGGACCTGCGGACACGGAGGAGGAGGGGGAGCCTATGGGGGAGGAGGAGGAGGAGGAATTAGTCGAGGAGGAAGCGGATTCGGACTTGACGGCATCTACCATCAATCGGGAGACTATGGGGGCAGCCTCAGCGGCGGCAGCATCGGTCTCGGCCTCGGCCTTGGCCAGTGCCCATCGTCCGCAGCTTCGGTCACAGGAGTCCCAGTCGCAAACTGTCACCCCAGTCCATTATAGCAGTACCAGTTATTCGATGTCTAAGCAGTGCATGCTAAATAACGCCAATGCCAACTCGACCGAAACGGAAACGGACAACATAATCTACACCGACATCAACGACATGGGCCACTACAAGTACCCCGACTTTCACAGCGCTGCCCACCAGGAGCACAAGATATCCAATAGTGAACATTTAAATCTCAATGACAGAAACGACATATATGCCACGGTTAATCGCAAGGCCAAGTCGAAAACCCGCGAGAAGCACTTCAGCGATGAGTTCATCGACCAGTCCATACTCCAGTATACAAGAGCTAAGCAAATGGGACTTGGCCATGTGCCTGCTCTCCTGCAACAGCCCAGTACGTCTGCCTATGCAGCTGCTGTCCAGGAACGGGCCTACAACAGCGGAAACTACCAGTATCATAACGATCTCAATCACCCCTCAGAGTCCTCGTCTTCTTCGTACTTCGGCACTGGCTTCGGGACCAAGCGGTATGGCCAAGGAGAGCGAACAAAGCTGGCTCAATCGGAGAATTATCTGACACCGTCGATGGACTCACAGAGTTCTCGACACACCCATTCACTTCCCCGCAACTCGGAACTGTCTGGAGTGGATTCAGTCGACTCGTACGACAGCCATTACATCACGCACCATTCGGTGGGCAATCTACCGCCCACTCGCCTATCTTCATCTTCGGAAAAACTTGAGTACCAGATGACCACCTCGGGCAATCTCTATTCTACGACTCAGTTTGTGAAACCCGAACAAGCAGCAGCTCACTACATGGATGATGAGGAGGAGGACGAGGAAGAAGACGGTGAGAACATCTACGATCAGGTTGAACGGGAATCCTGGCTGAAGAGCAGCTCTTGCAAAGACCTATTCGAGCGGTACAGCAGCACTTACTACGATCGGGAGCTACCTAAACCGATGACAGCCTTCGACAAGGAGTTTTTATCGTCCAACCGTATCGATTCTCCGGTAACTCGGTACGATGATTCACGCCATTCGTTGTATGTGACAAAGAACCACTCGATCGATGCCAACCAGGACTTCTCGCCATTGCCGCAAAGCAAGGTGTACTCATCCAGTTACCCGGGAAGCACCTACAACACCCAGGAGCACAGACGTCATCATGGCCAGCACCTGGACTACTCGGGTTCACAAGATGACATCTCGCAGGACAGCTACGAACTCCTAGAAAAGTACGACATTGACTTCTTTGGGGGACGAGGTCGCTCCGAGGATCACCTGCGCTCCTGCTCGTTAGACTCGGGCAACTACATACCCAGCGATGACGAGTCAGTATCGGAGGGTCATCAGCAGAAGTATCGCTCGGCGATCGACGTCAAGTCGAAGTCGGCAGCGGACATCATGAACGAAATCTGGGACGCGGAGGATCCGCGGTATTTGCCGCGCGAAAAGCTCTCGGTCAAGTCGGACGGAAACTTTTATAAGAAGATTCAGGAGGCTTTAACTCGGACCTCGAGCCAAGAAAGCCAAAGTGAGCTTTTTGAAACGAAGATCTCACGCAGCTCGGACTCTAGCAAAAAGTCACGGGACAGCCTTTACCACACGGACAGCAAGAAATCGCGAGAGACAACCAAGAGCAAGACATCGGTGGCCTCTAGTCAGGACTCAAAAGAGTCGCTTGTCGGCGATTGCTTCGGACGCAACTATGAGATGCCCACTACCACCGGCAAGAAGGTCAAACAGTTTACCAAAAAGGAGCTTTACGAAAAATTTGCTCAATCCAGTCAGGAGTCAAAGAGCGATTATTACGATGCAGTCGAGACAGGCGTTGAGCCACCCCCAGAGGGCCTGTACTCCCGGCCGAAGGTAAAGAGTCACGATTGCTTGCTTTCGGACACTCATAGCTCCACTGCAAATAGTTCATTCTACGACAGTCGGGACACATACTCCACGTTCCCCAGCAACAAGAACCACAAGACCTCGAAGGTGCATTCAATTAGTTTGCAAAATGTGGAGATTGAGCGGAATGCCAAGTCCTTCGGCAGTAAGTCGCCCGAGTCCGTTTCGACACCAGCTTCCGGAAAACGATGTCGGGAGAAGGATATCCAAACCGGAGACTCTCTAGACCAAATGGCTCCCATGAAGCGAGGTAATTCCCAGTCCTGCAAGATTTCGGCCTTCCGTCGACGGTCGGACAGCGAAAATATCTTCAGTTTCGACCAAGATCGCATAGAGTGCATCCAAAAGTACACAAAGCAATGGGAGGGCCAACAGCCCAAGGACGAGAAGAGTAAGCAGAGTCCAGAATATCCACTAACTCCAGAGCTTGTGTCAGAGTTTGAAAAGCAGCAGGCACGCCTAATGGCACATCAGAAAATTACACGAAAAGAGGAACTAATGGCCAAGACACACTTTGAGGAGTACAATCCGATAATGGTGCCTATGAATTACAGTTCTCATGCTACGGTGGAGCGCACCAAAAGCGATCCCAATTCGCTGGCTAATCGCTCCCGTTTGGGAAGTAATTCTCGGCGTCATGTCCTCATGCACCAGAAGTCCATTGATCTAACGCCGGCTGACTCGAACTCCAGTGACGAGGACTACATCTACAAGCAAATACCAAGTGCTCCGCCACTTTGTAAGGCACATGGTAACTTTGAGATTCCAAAATGCTACGACGGAACTCCTGCTCCGCAAGCCACTCAGGAGTTGCCAAAGACAGGCTTTGAACTTCCAAAGAGTTTCTTTAGGGATTACGAAAGGCGGTTCACCAAGGTCCTAAAGGAGGACATTCCATACGTCCTTCATAAACGCCACATAATGAACGGTACAGCCCCCTCGCCCAGTGAGAAGAAACATACTAAACCGAAATCACCAAAGTCGCCAAAGTCACCAAAATCACCGAAATCTCCCAAATCGCCAAAGTCGCCAAAAGCAAGTGGAGGACTACCTGGGGTTGGGGCTGCCGACTTTCTTCCTGACATTCTTGATAGCCTTTTGCCTGTGGAGACCAAGGAGTTCCTTTTCACCCAGAACATTGACCTCTCCAAAGTGGACCCTATAACACTTGAAATCGACAAGACCATACCTACAATTCAGCTTTCCTCGCCGAAGCGGGACATCACAAAACAGATGGATGCCTCTACTCTGGAAAAACTCAACAAAAAACTTAGCCAAATAGAGAGCGATTCAGCCACTAGTTCGCGGACCGAGAGCATGCAGCAGCAGAAGTTGGAGCAGAAGCAGATGGAGCTTATCCAGAGTCTTCGCAAAGAGCTGCAAGCAAATGCCCGAAAAGCCAATAAGCCACGAGTTATTCCCAAAACTAAGTCTGCTGGGAAATCAAAGAAGGGCAAAACTAGGATCACCTCATTCTCTTCTGATGATGAGAGCCTCGACTCGGACGACGTATTTGGATCAGCAGAGGCTATACCTGATCGCCTCGAGTTCTCTCCGCCGCAGTCTCGCAAGGAGATCGAGTCGATCCTTCGGATTGAGCAGAGCCGCCTCATCTCAGCTGCCTGGGGACGTGGTCAAACAATGAGCTCTACAGAAATTGAGGGATCTCCTCCCCAATGCAGACGTCTAGCGGATTTGGAAAGTCGCTATCATACCCAAAAGCTGGACCCACAGTATGCAAATGCCACTGAACTTAGACGCATCTCAGAGCGATCCATTTCGATACCCTCGTCGGAGGATGAACCACATGTGCCCATGCGTGGACGAATGGACGAGTGTACGAATGACTATCAGCGAAATGAGAACATACCCTCGCCCATTTTAGAGCACGCCGAGTTCTTCCGTAGCAACGATGATATTTACGAGACTTGTCATGAAGAGAGAATTACTGGCTCTGATATTGATTATACTCTAAAAAAGCAGACCGCCAGCGGTGCCAAGTCAAAGGTGAAGCTAATTGAGGAAATCATCGACTCCTCAATAGTAATGCGTTCAAAGGGACATGCTCCGATTCTATTCGCTCATGCCCGTCTAAATCTCTCTGAAGGCTCAGTGTCATTACAGCGGCAGAAGGCAACCCAGCAACAGTCACCAACCACAGAGAGACGAACCAAAAGTCTGGACACTCCAGTAATATCGTTGCACCGATTGCCACCCATGAACGCTTTCTCCTCAAAAGACGACACCGTCGGCTTCGAGGAAGAGGCCGAGATTCTTGAGGAAAAATCACTGGAGCGGGCCAATCAAGCTGGCGCTCAGGATGATGATACGGCCGATAGCATTCACTCCTGCGCAGGCTCTATTCCCACTCAGAGCAGTTATCAAACCAATGGAAAGGATTCTCTGCTCAGTGCGATAACTATCGATAGCGAAGAGGCACAGCTGCTTAATCAATTGCGTTACATTGAAAAGATCGCCCTGCAGGGTGTCAAGATCAAGGATAAGAAAAAATCAAAGATGAAGCTAAGAAGCGGTGATCATCTAATTCTCAACATACCAAAGTATCGGTTCACCGATTGGTCCCCATACAGCTCAGCCAACAGTTCCCGTAAAACGTCTCCGGGTGTCTCAAGAGCCAGCAGCATTGAGAGCACGGGTAAGGGCAAACTTAAAACATCGGAGCCTTACAAAGGAAAATCCCTGTCCAGGAGTCGTCCGGAGTCGCGACGCACCAGCGCTGATGATATAAAAGCACGGGATGGACGCGGCAGCAAAAAATCGAGTCCAAAGGAACGTCCCCGGTCCATTGAAATGCGCCGCTTAAGCAAGGACAAGAGTAAATCGCAAGAAGAGACAGAGGCAGATATTGCCAAGCGTAAGGAGCGCCAACAGAAGCTGTACGAATCTGCCATGAAGCAGACCATCACCATGCTGAGTCCTGTAAAGGACACAATGCCAGCTTTCCCTGCTCCCGAGGACAAAATACTAGTAAAAACCGACGGCGACAAGATAATCATTGAAACAGAGTTTAAATCAAAGGCCGAGGATCATGTCCTAATTGCTAAAAGTCCAAGAAAGCTGGACAATTCATTAGTAAAATTTAGTCGTAGCTTTGACGAAGGCCGCAGCCCTGATAAATTGGACAAAGCGAACCGCAGCTTCGAAGATCGCAATAAATCCTTTGAGGACTCCGAGAAGTCTGACGTTCCAGAGGATATGCTCATTAAATCACCCAAGAAGATCGCCAAGGCGCAGGAAATGAAGCAGAAGATCGAGGGAAGCGTCGTCCACAAAAAAATCGATGGAAAGTCAAGTAGTCTGGAGAGGCCAGCCGAACATCACTATCTCGGTCCAGATGTCAAGGCACGGAGCCTTGATGATAAAAGGCAAGCGTCAGAGGCCGCTAAAAAGAACGAGGATAAGCCAGCACCAGTGGCCAGAAGTGCTATTGGTGATCGCCGCATGTTTGCCCACCAATATCAGGTCCCAGAGGTAAGCCCTAAAAATATATACAACATTATTCAATGTATTTATTTTCTGTCGTTTTTATTTTCACTTCTTTTTAGCCTCTCCAGGAGGATATCGACATGCAGGCGGTGATCTCGGAGCGTCGCTCCCTGGAGATTCTCAAGCGTTCTTTACCCTCTGAAGATGCCAGGGACAGCGAAGGTGCTTTTAGCCGGAAGCCGTCCACTGCCGAAAGTCTCGACTCTTTTGTCTCTGCCGACGATAGTCATTCGCCGGCCAGCAAGTCTCCTATCCCAGGAGCTGGAGCGGGTGCTGAGGGCTATCCACATAGGGTGCCAACCATCGAGTGTGAGGAGCCATCTATTGAGGAGGATGACAATTCATTGGAGAGGCGACATCTAAGGGTTGGAAGGCCAGATACAAATCGATTGAGCCTGGATCGCAGCCGCAGCGATGAAACGGGCTCCTGGATTACCGTTGAATGTGACGAGTTCATTGGTTCGGATACCTCCGATAATGAACCGCGTACTCTGGAACCAGATCGTAATATCCTGGAGACCCAGGCCACTTTAGAGGATGCCAATCCACTTGAGTACTCCAACTGTGCCACTCCTACCTCTGAACTGAATATATTGGTGACACCACCCAACGCGAGTCCGCAGATTGAGAAATCTGTGCTGGAAACCTTCGAAAAGTACACCGGATCCTCGGACAGCAGCAAGAAAAAACATAGTCTGGACAAGCAAAGTGATCGTTCCAAGAGCTCCGATTCATGGACCAGCGGAGAAAAGGATACCAGCCCACAAAGACAACAAGACTGGAGCCTCTCCGTGGGCAAGGAGAAGAGCTCAATGGAGGAGGAGTCTAGCGTAAGCTGCTCCATTGCCAGGCCTTTGGGAATTTCTCAGGACTTTGGCAATGAGGAGGCTAGAAAATGCCAGGAACTGAAGCAGCGGATGCTGCAATTGGACGTGAGCAAAGAGGACATAACACCCACGGGATCCAATGAGCAGACGCCAACTAATGAGCCAAAAGTTTTAATGGGAAAAAAGCCCAGCACACCGACCCTCGAAAAGCAGAGCCCAATCGACCTAGGAATCAGCACAGAATCATATCTGGATCCGATCGAGGAACGCATTGCTAAGATCTTAGATCGGGGCGGAACGCGAACCGAGGATAGCGAGTCCAGCTCGGGTGGGTCTCGAAAACCACCGAGGATTGAGAAACCAGCAAGGGCCCACACGGGAAAGAAACTATCGGTAACTCGAGCGGAGCCGGGAAAATCTGGCAGTGATCGCAGCTCACAGGAGTCAAAGTCTAGTTTCGACTCCAAGGGATCTCTGAGCGTCGAATCGCGAGGTTCCTTCGAGACGGAAAGTAGCTCTGGCTCATTGGGAGCAGCTCAGAGGCGTGGCCCAGGTGATCTGGCCCAGAAGGAGCAGCAAAGCACCTGGCGTCCGTTTCCCATCGAAAGTTCCAACAGCTCCAGCACAGATGACCCATGGCACCATGTAGAAACGGATGGTGGGTACGAAAGGTACGATGCCCAGAATCCTCTGCGTGACTCCTCTGACAGCGATGTAAAGGAGGTCTCCCCAGATGAGCAAAAGGACGCCAGCGATGCCAGCTACCAAGATGAGCTCAATGATTTCCCAGCTACTTTCGGTTACCCAGCAATGACTAGTAGTCTTGGCGGGATCGGAGTGAATCCCACAGACATTATTGGCTACAGTACTGGCTTCACCTTAGGCCGAACCCTCTCAAGAATCTCGGAGCGCAGCACTGCCTCCGAGAAGTCCAGCATGGAGGACGATGTGAGTAAGGCCTCAACGCATTCGGTTAGCATGCGCGACGAATCTGTGGGCTCCACAGACCACCAGCCCAGCCTCAGCTCTGATTCGCGAAGTAATACAAACTTGGCCTATATTTCCGATGCAGATCGGCGCACCTCGGCCGAAATGCCGGAGATTCCATGTGACTCGGCCACCGGCGATCGTCTTTCTAGCTTGGGGAGTCTAAACGAACCGAAATCACCAACCCTAGTCACAGGACGATTCTCGGTGACCCATGTCGATGAACTTCAGGGGGACGATGTGGAGCGGCACACTCTTATGTGTCTGTCGAATGCGGGAAGCCAGGACTCGGAGGACTGGCCACTTCCAGAAATTCCTTTCGATCATGTACCAGTGAAGCCAGCCGACTCGATGTACGGTATGCCGGACTTAGACAAGCCTGTGCCCAAGTCCTTCTGTTGGAAGGCAAGCTTGTCCTTTCAGCAGTCGCAGGACTCGATAGATTGGCCATCGCCGCCTTCCAGTGCTGTCGGAGCCCCCATCATTGTGGAGAGTATCGAAACCTACTATGCGAATGAGGCCCAAAGTGCTGATAAAGTGGTTTTAGATGAGGAAACTTCAGTTGGACCGCCCGAAGTTGCCAAAGTACTGCCTTACGAGGACACCGCCTATCTCATGTCGGCGGCATTCGATGACAATGATTTTGGCAGTGAGCAACTGCAGCCGGATACAGTTAGCTGCCTTAGTTCCACCTTAAGTGCGGCCTCCTGTCTCTCGTCGTCTCTCAATGTGAGCTGCACCACCTCATCCACACAGGCCACCGCTAGGGTTCAGCGCAAGAATTCGAGCTCGGAAGTAATTGTTGCTCAGCCCACAAGATCACCAGCTCCTAGAAGTCCCCTCTCAGAGGATGAACTGTTCTCCAGCGATGACGTCTTTATGCCAGGCACTATTAAAGTGCAACTGTCTCCGGATGCACAGCTAAAAAAGCTTTCGAGGGGCTCCAACAACTCGGACACTTCCATTGATGACATCTTGTCGGGCAGCACCACATATTTGGAGGATCAGACAACCGTGCGGAGGAATTACGAGGCGCGCTTAAGTAGCGGAGGTGGAGGAGCAAGCTGCAAAAAGTGCAGTCACTCCAGTCACTCCGAGGAGGAAACCAGTTCCCTTGGCACTGATCTTGACGGCACAGTGAGGATGGGTGGACTGCAGCAAAAGAAGTGCACCCATAGCTCTCACTCCGAAGACACCTCCATTGGGCTAAGCATTTCGGAATGGTCAACAGGTACCAACACCGTTCGCCAATATGCAAATCTGTCCGGATCAGACAGCCTTTCCGCCGTGTCTACTCATTCCTGTGCCAAGAGCGAGAAGTCCAATCAAACAAAGTCAAGCATAAGTTCCATCAATAAATCGGCAGAGAGCCTGAACGAGCAAAGTGGGGGAAGTAGCTTCTCCCACAAATTTAGTGGAGACAATGGTTCCTCAGATGGGCTACGATATGACATTCTATCCAACTCGGAAACAGACAAACTAAGTGAACCCACCTCGGCCACTCGAAGCGATGACACTACTTTAACCCTCACCGAAATGGCTCATACTATCAGCGAGTGGTCCACTTCCAGTAGTCGCACCCTGGTGGGTGTAACTCCCGGCGAGTATCATCCTCTAAAGCAGACACGTGTGGGAAGCAAAGCTAGTCTGAGCTCTCCCAGCGAGGAGAAGCGCTGCTCACTGCCACAGGTCCATCGTAGAAGCGGCAGCAACGGCAATCAGGCCAGAAACGGCCAAGAGCCCATGGATACCCCAATGGGTCCAGAGACCAGTGCAGCTGCTCGCAAGCGTCGTTCTTTGGAGATGATGTCCAAGCTGTACCAAAGCCAGGAGATTTGCTCAGAGTCGGAGTCGCCGTTCGTCGAGCGTTTGTATGCGCACACCGAGAAGCTGACTGAGCGCTACCAGAGTCAAGAGTTTGTACCGCTTCATGGAGGCGCTCCATCAGTGCAGGTCCCGCCGCCCACCTCCAGTCAGATACAAACCCAGCAGCCGCAGCTGGTGCGCCAGAAGCCAAGGGCACCACAACCGCCCACAGCCCCGAAGCCAGCGGTTACGCGACCCATCATGCAGGCCTTGCTCAACAAGATGAAACAACCTGGGCTGGCCGAACAAGCGGCTGCAGCTGCCGAAGCTGAAGAAGATGCCAAGGCCAAGAAAGCGCCTCCACCAGTAGCAGTTGCGAAACCTCCTCCACCACCCGTGCCCACTGTCCCGCCAATTGTGACGCCGAGCGATTTGCCTGGCGATGTTGTCGCTCCACCACCCAAACCGCTGGCTAAGCACCACAGTTATGATGACAGGACCATGTCCAAGACCCAGATCCGCGAGTTTAAAACCACCAGCAAGCAGCTACGTCAGTCAAGCTCCTTCCACGAACACATGCTCAGCAAGTCACAGCAATCATCACAGGAGCTGCCCATGCGGATTGACGAGGAGCGAGATGCCCACTCCACGTCCTCGGCCACCAACACGACCACCACTACCAACACCCTGAACAGCGAGAGTACGGAACCGAATTCCCCACAAATGCCTCAGCGGGCGGATAAGTTGATTCGGTGTTCACCTTACTACTCAAGCAGCCTGAGCTCCGAGTCGCCACCCAATCAGTTGGTGCAGAAGCCGCCAAGGAAAACGACTAGCCAACTGAGTGCCGGAGCCTTGGCCACCTCGTTGAAGAGCCCGCCCAGTGGCAATGATACCGATAGCTCACTGGATGTGCGTGGTCAGGAGGCTAAGATGAGGAGTAGGGGCTATCGCAAGAAGCGTCAGTTGCCTGCCAAGAGGATGAGGGCTAATATGACAGCTGCTGCGCTTTTAGAACAAGCCGAAAGCTCAGAGTGCTCAGAAGGATATCTACCGGAGGTGGATTCGGGGAGCTCCGAGTACTCGTCCTGCCAGCGGGACGATCAGTATCTAGAGTTCGACGAGGAGCTGGAGAGGGAACATGAACAAACAGATGAGTACGACGACTATCCTCAGTATGGGGGAAAGTTCGAAAGTTTAGACATGAGCGACAATGTAGACGAGATGGGATTTCCGCGATACGACCGCTTGGGTCACATCACCAAGCCCATGTACCATCAATCTATAGTAACGGAGCGTCCTAGTGCAGTGCAGGTTCCAGCTGCTGCTAATCATCCCATGCCTCCGGCCACGGGCCAGCCGGTGAAGCCTGCACGCACCAAAAAAAGGCAACTCAAACGAGAAGATTCCATGGCGGCGGGCACTTCAGGGTGTTCAACAATAGCCCCAACGGTTCAGCCCTACCACGGACGAAGCTATTGCAATCCGGAGGAGAGCGAATACGAGACCCGCGGCGGTGGTCTGTCCGATGAACTGGCCAACTCTAGTGAGGATAGCTGCAGTGGATTCGGTGGCGGAGGAGCGGGTGCAGCCGGGTCTGGAACTATACGAAGGGGAGTAGTGCCCAGAGGAGCAGGGCAGGATCCAGAGCCAGCAGCAGGAGGCCAAGTGCGGCAAGAGCTACCCTACCCAGACTTTCTCTCCGACTACGAAACAGAACCCATTGAGTATGAGCGGTATGCCTGCGGATTAGATATTCGTGTGGATCCGCCACCCAAGTTTCATGATTCGGATGAATTAAGTGACCAGTAGACCAGTGGGGATTTTTAAGGAAAATGAATGGAAACCCCTTGCATGTGCTTATCGAATGCAGCCTTTTGATTTGTTCCGTTGCCTTGGAAACGTTTTTTAGAACAATTCTACCATTTTTACACGCGATCCAAGTTCTTATAACCTTATAACTTATTTGTAATTGAGACTGATTTACGACAAGCAAAAAACCAAAAGTATAAAACCCAAGAATCTTAGAAGCTGCATAACTAATGACAATTTAGACAATTATAACTCTCTCCTTGAAGCGTTCGAAAATCAAATCAAATTCAAGTAAAACATTTTAATCAAACATTACCAAACATAACAAATCAAATAAAAAAAAAAAAAAAACATAAATAATCGACGGGGTGGTAGGTCGGTGTAGATTGTGTTGCCTATAAGCGGTATCTACGTATATGACAATGTTATAGATCAATTCAACATTCAAATATATATATGGGATATATTGAGCGGAA
Source organism: Drosophila lini (assembly GCA_018905715.1). Lineage (NCBI taxonomy): Eukaryota > Metazoa > Arthropoda > Insecta > Diptera > Drosophilidae > Drosophila > Drosophila lini. Next base: position 1,422 of record JAEIIL010001612.1, on the reverse strand, counting down.
ACGTTAAAAGAGTTGAACAAATTTTAATGCACTGTTTAATCATCGAATAATGGAATACCAGATACAAGAATAAAACTGTTTAATTGTTATTTAGCTAATACAACACGAATCGACACACGATAGTTAAGAAAATTACATATTATATTACATTATACGACTCATTCAAGTTGCCAAGCACTCTGCGCGCAATTACGTTCAGTGTATTTGGTCAGTATTGGTTGCGCAGGTCTATTAATCCTATCCAGCTGAGTTCCAATCCAAGTGTCAAAGCCAGGCATGCCTAAGTAGACTTAAGTACGAAATCGACCCTCTAAGTCTAGTAATCTCAGTAATCTGGTAATAATTGACAAATCAGCCAAAATGCTTTCAAGCACTAACCTAAGGAGGACCATTGGGTAGGGATTGAATAGTTCTCAAAAAGTCATTGGGAGTTCCTTACAATCGATCCTCTAGTTCCAGTTTACCCCTGCATATGAATTCCTCCACCAGAACTCGGCATTATCTCAGTATAATGAAAGCATTTACTCAATGGCGGTGTTCTCTAGTCATGTATATTTTATACAGTTCTTGAGCTCCGTAAGATTTTAATTTATATGTGCAAGTTGGCAAACTTAACTATAACTTACGATTCTCACAAGCGCAAACAAATGTTAGTCATTAGTTCTAGTACATAAATGTGCCAAATCCGAGATCCGGTAATGGAAAGCCCAATGCCAAGAGTATTATCTATACATGAAATTGTAATAAGATCCGTTTGCAAAAGGAATTAATAATTACCCTGTTAAGTTTAAAAACCCCTTTGGGAACTTAGAATTGTACGGAGTAGATTGATGTATGTTTGATCTTTAAGTTTACAATACGTGGAAAAGAGATATTTAAGAGTTGTTAGGGAAGATACGTCGCAGGCGCTTGGGGTACGGCAAAATAAGGATCGTACAACGTACAATAATTTCACTAATTTAATCCAGATCAAAAATATTCGAATCAAAATATCTATTTGTGTTTAGCTAATAGTGTAATCGAGAATTGGTTGTTGCGAACAAGGCTTGCTTCTGCGTTGAACAAAGAAACCTTTTATATTCGGAGGAAGTCGAACCTGGTTTTAGTTAGGGAGCAAACGATTTTAATGTGGGACTTATGTATAATCCCGGCAGACATTTTAAAACAAGTTTTAGGTTGCCAATGCGGAAATGTACATTTATGTAGGTTAAATTATTTTGATTGTACAATTCCTTGGAGTGCAAACCTATAGTTCATTTCAAACTAAAATTGTATTTACCTAGAGAAGTACACGAAACACACAAGATACTAGCTGAATTTTAAGAAATTAGAGAAAGAAAATAAAAGTTTGCTTTGTATCACAGAAAAACCTTCAAGAAGATATAAATTGAACATAAAACACACAAAATTAAGAACACAGAA
>JAEIIL010001611.1:0-15206 GCA_018905715.1 Drosophila lini | reverse complement strand
CCTCAAGTCCTGCAATTACGAATGCTAAACAAAAATAGGTCGATGCTAATAAAAACAATTTACAATAAAATATATATTAAAAAGCCTAAGCTGAGATTACCTTTTCCTTTGAACTTCCAGGAAATGAACTACAATAAAATTAAAATAATCCTTTGGCCATTGACTCGGCTTATAAAACCATTTAATGTCGGGTCCAGGCCTGACACACAATAGACCCCAATACAGCCACGGGAGACCTCAAATAAGAGTCGTAACGAGTGTTTTCCATTAATAATTTATAGACTCTATGCAAAGCACTGCACTTGGATTTATTTTCTTTTTTTTTTTTTATAGCCGGACAAGGCCAGTTCGGAGAACGAACAAAGACAGGGAAGGGCTGGTAGAGCGAGGGAAAGTATTCCAGCAACAATGAACTCAAATTAAAAATTCCAGTGTCATTTGTGCATGGTTTGTGCGCGCATTAAATATGCAAATTCTATTTTTTCCCATCTACGTCTCTGGGCGAGTCAATTGAAAAATGAATAAATAAATATAAGAGTGTCCGGACGAGAAATTCAGCAGGAAGCGGAAGGCCACCCAGAAAAATAAGAAGGAAAAGAGAACAAGAGAAAGCCAAGTCAGCCACTAATTGAATGATGGAAAACTGTATGGCAATTTGACTTATTGGGTACCCTATAATCATGAAAATGTAAGATGAAAACTTGTATAACCCATTAGGAAATTGTAGTTGTAAGCATTCAAGGAGGAGCCCTTAAGTTAGGCGATATATTCTCCATGTCAGGTTAAGGTTGTCATTACTTTAATGTTAAAATAATACGCTAGAGGCAACAAAAAATGTGAAAACTACTTGTTCGCCGCATTTTATTACATTTTATTATTTTTTTTTAACTTTTAAAATTCCGCCACCGTTACCATATCCTGTCCTCCAGCAAACACCACCAATTGTAGGTTTTTCCTGGCCTGTTGCTTGGCAGTTTGTGTGCCTAACAGACTTAACTGTCTATTAAAGAAATAACAAAATTATCCATTTTGCTGCCATGTCCAACCAAAGTTTAGACAAATAAAGCGAATGCGAACAACTCTCGCCAACAATGAAGCTGTCGAAGCCTTCGAAACCGCCCACGTCGACGACTCCTCGCTGGGCTTCCGTCTAATTAAAAATTCCATAAAATGCTGGGCGAAAGAGTGGCTGCGTGGGCCGAGGGATCTGGGGAAGAGGTGAGCTGCTGAGCTGCAGACAAAGGCTGCTTGCAAATCAGAAATAAAACACAAGATGGCCTTCGCCAGGGCATCATCTGCATTGAGGGCTACTTTCACAGCGAGCCGTCTACTTTTTGGCGCAGCCGTTGAGCAACTTTCAGAGGTAAGCGGCTGTCTTGCCGGGCTCATACATAATTCATTCGCCAGTGGAAGCGGCAATTTCGGGAAACCGAGGAACGCCAACCGGGGGGGCGTTGAAGCTCCCCTGTCCTCCCACCATCCTGGCCACCAACTGTTTCTGGGTTTGTCGTTAACCAAACAGTCGGGGCCTAAGTGCTTTCGGGGCATGGGGGCGGCGCCAGGAGCCGGAAGCGCGTCGAGGCGCATCCTAGGTTCCCGGCCAGCCCAGGGCTCGTTGTTTATTATAATGGTTTTTGCGGTTTTTAGGCACACGCCCGAAAGTTTAGTTTTGGAATTTTGTAATTGCCGTGCCGGCTTAAAGGTGCACCGCGTCACGGAATACGCGTTAAAGCTGCTATCGCACACGTGGCGCATGATAAATGCGCCTTGGCACTTGTGAGTAAGACGACTTCTTGCCGGGAAGCCATCAATATCAATTGCTGTCTGGCTTTGGCACTCTGCTTCCTACGTACTGCGATTACCTTGCCTTGTGCCTTTGCCAAGGACTCTCAGGACCCGTGCCGACGCTCTTCGTTCTCATGCACTCCCGCCCTCGAGGTATCCTTGTCCTGCAGGTGTCCTTAAGCCCAGATCGCTCTTGATAAGCCGAATTACCAGCCAGCGATTCCCACGGCATGACTTTCTCTTTCTCCAGAAAGGCGGAGCTTTCGCCATTAATTCCGCCCAAATTAAATCATTTATTTTCTTGGGTTAACCTGAACGCAAGGCCATTTGTACGAATTGCAAAGTGACTTGCCACTTGGCAGAGTGCCTGCGCCATCCATGGATTTCGTGGAGGGCTCCATGGAGGGGTGGCTTTGATTATTATTTTCGTTGGCGCTGCAGCCTGCATCCTGGCACTTGGCTCTCCGTTTATGCGGGGCAAACAAAGGGCAGCAAACTGCAAATATTTGCCCCCGGCACAAGGCAAACTGTTTGCTCTAAGCCTTTGCCACTTGACCTTTCGTTTTTGCCGCCGCTGCGCGCAGTCACACGAGTGACCCGGCGACCCGCCAACTCTCGGACTCGTGTGGGAGAACCGTTTAAGCGTTGACAGAGCATGAAATTTGAAGAGATTGCCCTCTGATTGATGGTGCGGAGGGGCACCAGAGCAATGAAATATAAGGCCACTCCACAATGGCAGTTAGAGCCGCAGAACTGAACAGTCGATATGTGCCATTTAAGGTTAATGATGACACTTGCCAAGTGATTCTGCAGCAAAAAACTGGGCAAATTGCATTAAATGGCTTTCAGCGTTAAATTGACCAAATTGATTTGAGCACTGAGAAAATTTAAAGAATGAAAAGCTTTTTCTTGCTTTACTGTCCCTTATCTTCAGACTTTTGGCTAGACAAAACAAATTATTATAATTTACTAGAAAGGTTGCCAGCAGCTTGGCTTATGGATATCACATTTGAATATTTCTTTAATATTTATATTCTACAAACAATTAGCATTTCTATATATAATATTTCTATGTCAAATTTGTTTGGAAATTAAAACTTATGGGCATCTAAAGTATTTCCCAGGTTTTTGTATTTTTCTTAAAATTTTAGGCCAACATATTTTGACTGCAGGTTGCTTACCTAAAAATATGTTATGATTTTAGAATAGTAATTAATTAATATTTAAATAGTAGTAAGGCAATAAATTGTCTTCGTCGTCGTTTCTCTGATTGGGCCTCCAAGTTGAGACTTTATTGAAAATAATCTTAGGTTTTAAATTTTTTCTCGGAATGCCAAATAATCATAAAACACCAATGCATTTCTTAATTTTCATCTTACTACACTCACTGTGAAAATATCGCGACCAGATAAAGTCTCTCTTAAGAAAATTTATTTGTCTAGAGCCAGCTAGACCCAGACTCCCTGTTAAACTATTTTTCAGCTCGGCAAAAGAGCAACTGATATCCTATAGCGAAGTAACAAAAAAGAGATTTAAAGCTGATTTGATTTCAAGGCAATAATGAGTTTGCGCCTGACAGGACAATTTTACATCAATTAAGGATAATAAACAGAAAAGTTAACTATCCTCTGTAATTTTTTGCATTTGGATAAATATTGAAGAGAGCATGAAAATGCTTTGCTTTATATTAACTTTATCTGGTGATTTCTATAGAAAATTTCAATTTCAATTTAAAATTAAAAGGCTTTCTTGTTATGGTCTTATTAACTTAGTCATGGCTAAATTTAATTTGCGTAAATTTCAAATTTTGTGCTGTGCAAATATTATTCCTGCATTCAATCGGGACTTTCTAGTCGAAATCCCGGTTATATAATTGCATTGGCCATGGCAATGGCGGCTCAGTGAATCAAAGAGAATTGGTATTGCGATTTAATAAAGCGGATAATTCGCGGCAGGCCATGTCCACAAAATGGATTTGCCTTTTGCCAGGATGGCAGTGATGGCGGGAGATTGAGTGGGACCCAGATGTTGCCTCTTGACAAATGAATGTCGAGCATGACGGTAACATTTTAAAATGTTTCGCTTCTCGTTTGTTCTTGTTTTGTTTGTACTCCACATTGAGCTTTTCATTCCACGTCCAAGTGTGTGTGTGTGCTCGTATGTACGTGTCTTCCTTGGGAAAACAAAGAGCGAAGGAGCTTGTGCACTCAGGTTGAAAATGTGTCTGAAAATTTAAGGAATTGTGCAACATTGAAGGTTGGATTCAGTTGGATTCCTCAAAACTTTATGTTTGACTTAGAAACTCCTGATTTCAATTAGGGAAAAGTTTTCCATTTTCATTTCATCTGGAGTTTGCCAGGCTGTAATTATGGAATTCAATTTAAGGAAGCTGCCTTCGTTTCAGTTATCTCTTAAATTTCAATTTTGATAACTTAAATTTAGGAGATGTATCAATTTTACTCACCGTTTGTCCATTGCAGTTATCCATTCCATTGCCATTGTCGGTGTTTTTCCTGAAACTGCCTTGTCACGATTATGTCGAGTCGCTTTGCCACAAATTGAAACTATTTAACGCACTCTGTTAACATTCCCAAAATACCGAGTCCAAATAAACTTTCAACACAAATCAAAGCGGAAGGCTGGTTCAAAGTTTTGCAAATTACTGCCGCATCGCGGGGTGGAGAAGCGAAATCAAAACACCGGAAAAACTGGCAGTCAGTTTGCGTCACCTGAACTCGCGTAGTTGCCGTCAATCAGCGATTCCCTTTGAGAGTGGCTCCTCAGATGTTGCTCCTGACGGATTCTGGTTTTAGCCCAGCATTTCACTCGAAATCCGCTTTTGGCAGCGACCGAGTTTCAAACGAAAGTGGCTTGTTGATTAAGCGAAAGTTGCCGAATAGATTTTAATTCGTTGCTGGGAGTTCCGTGCAGCTGCAAAGTTAAATTGGGCAAATGTGAAACAGAATTTGCTTTGGCCTTAACTCGCTACAAAGTATGTAGGTGTAGGCTAGTCCCGGGCTTGGAGGGAATTCCAGCATAATTCATTTGGAATGCCAACAGCATATGTAAAAGTTTTTCCTCTTTTTCTCGTTTATTCTTTCGGCTAAAAACTAATGTGTGGATTGTTATTGTTCGACTTGCCAAAAAGGGTTCTCCTGTGTCGCCCCCCTCGTCCGTCCGTCCGTCGAGTGTGTTGCCAACTGCTGACAGCTGCCCTAATGTAAAAAAGTGTGTGTGTGAGGGTTTGCGGCTATCTGTGTCCCCCAACAAAAGCAAATGTTTTGAATAAGCTTTGATGCGAGCTGCGAGCCGGGGACTGGACCAACAAACTGTAGGGGAACTAATCTAACAATAGTTCTGCCAGATAACAATAGATTCCTACTCTCGCACCCACCCTGCGTATACGTAATGCGCTGGCAATAGGCAAACTGATTTCCAGATCGCGATCCGTCCCTAGTCGGAACCGAGTGTTGTTTACTCACTCGCTGCATTATCCTTATCTAAGAGTATATAATGGCTGCGCATTTTATTTCTGCGTCAATGGAAAAAACATAATTTATACCGCACCAGCACCGCAGGTGCACGGCAATGCAGGGTCGTCCGGTGCTGCATGAAGAATAATTACACAAGTTGATGGCTGGCTTGATGGGATGACACCGCGACGGTGAGAGCCATCAGCTCGCATATGAATAATTAAGTATACGCCACCTTGGCCGGCAGAGACGCCCCGGCGTATGCCACACTTTCTGACGTTTCGCTCGCTAGCTGGCGACCGCTACACGTAAATGGCAACAGAGCGACAGAGCCCGATGGGCGATAAGATGGATATTGTCGATATTCTGCGTGGGCCGATGCGATAAGAGCCCCCCTTATCGGACGTGTTCCGCAAATGGCCGCCCTCGGTTTCCGGCAAAGGGTTGAGGGGCTTGGGCTGCCAGCGAAATGCAATTAGTGTCCGGATTGGAGTTGGGCAAGTTTTCGAATCGCTCAGGAAACAGATGTTTCATGTAATTCTCACTTTAGGGTTTCAAACTTGCTTTTTAATTAACGACAGCCAGCAGCAAGCCAAAGTTTGAGCCACAGCAAATGTGACTCAACTCTCAGCTACAGCCCTTGCTGAGGCGAAACTCAGCCAAGCCATTTAACTTGGTCATTGTGCGAGCAATTAGAGTGAATAAAACACTTACGCATCCTCCTAGGATTGGTGCACAACAAAGGGTCTGTAAGGCTCGAACCAAACAAAATGGGATCTTTCTAGTCTCGAGGAGTCCTAGGTTTCACCACAAACCAATCACGGAACGCGAAACAAATGTTGGGCAGACGCAAGACACTGAACTGCAACGGGAACTGAAACCAGGGTGACTCGAACCGAGAGATATTGAAAATAAATAACTTCCGAAATCGTCTTCAGGCACTGTGTATATACAGTTTCTGAGTTAACATCTCAGTTCCGAACTTCCGCTTAGGCGCTCGCACGTCCGGTTCGATTGGTAGTCGCGTCGCAACTGTTTGGCCAATTTCCGAGTTCCGTGCGAAGAGCGACGAGCGATGGACGCGCTCTTCACCATGCTCCTGTCCTGCGCCTAACAGGTGAGTTTCCGGGAAGCGGACGGGGTGCGTGGTGGGTTTTCCCAGCTCCGCTCGGCTCTGTTGTGAAAATTGTTGGGAATTACTCATTGCGTTGACTGCAGTGTTGACGGCTGCGGTGCGGTATTTTTGGCCTTGTTGTCGTCCCCGCCTGCTACACCTCCCAGCTCCTGTGTTTTGGCGCGTTTTTTAGCAACAAGTTTGACAGTCCTCCTTGCACAGTGGTTGTCGAACTTAAAAAAATTGTTTGTTTTGCTATGTGGCTTGCTAAAAATATTATTTGCTACATGAAGGGGTTTCCTTGACTTAAATTAATGTCCCCAGTGTCATGAGATCGATTTGGGTTGGGAAATTAAGGAATAGCAGGAAATGTCGATGTAGTGAACTTTAAAAAGAGAGATAGATAATAATTCAGATAATGCTCTCTAAAATAAATGCAATAAAATTGTTTTGATATATTTGATAGTTTTCTCAGTGTCATATAAAATTTTTATTGGGCTTTGCTCCCGATATATGTGCAACTCTACTACATTAAAATTGCAAAATTTCCGAAAGTAAGCAGTAAAAATTAATTCAATTCCTATAATGTGCTTCTTCTCAACCCCTGAACGATCGTAATTTAATGAGGCCTATTTAAAGTAAAGCCACATGGCCCAGTCAACATGTTGCCGCAGTTTGTGTTGCGCTCTCTGATGGGAGTTTGGCAACAAACTGTTGAGCATGTTTTGGTGAGTCGCCGCAGTGGCCCAGCACTTCAACAGGCAAGTGGCCGTCCGACCGGCGGTCCGACCGACCCACCGCCCACCACCCCCCTGGAGCGTGCTCCATCACACACTTGGCCGAAATTGCACATGAAATGGAATCGCAATGCGAAACAATCAACGTGTCAATAAAATAATGCAGGCCGCCAACGAAGACGATGGCACTGACAACAACAGCTACAAATGGGCTTTTGGACAGCCGGCAAACTGGGACATTGGGGACAGTTGGACACTCGCTGATGGTTGTCACTACAAGCGAATGAATTAAGCGATTCATCCGTGTGAGCACCGCACCGAAAAGGTGCAAAAATGCAAAGCTTCCTTTTGTCTACCGTCTGTGTTTCGCACTTTTTCCGGGACCCTCCTGTGGATGCCGTTGTTGTGGTCGCTGCCACAATATTTACGGCACTCTCGAGTGCCTTTATTTCCGCATGAATCATTCCCAGTTTCAGTTCCAGCTCCGCCGCCTGCCCACGACGCGTATAAATTCTTCGCTTCTTCTTTTGCACTTGGTGCACTGAAAGGAAAACATCAGCTACAATAATAAGCTTGGTGATTATTTCTAAAAAAAAAAGAGTTGTTTTGGGAATCCTGTAAAATGTTTCTAAAAGTCTGCAATACAATATTTTAGGTACAAAATCTGGGGAAGAATCTAAAATTTCCAAGGCTCCCAGGGATTTTTGCTATTTATTTGTTGAATGTACTTATAATAAATATAAATTATTTGGGTTTAAATTCAATGCCGATTTTTGTATCATCCATAATACTTTTCTCATCTAACTCTCAGTCTTATTTATTTACTTCGATGAATAATAATAATAATGTCTGCCCCTAACACATTTTGAATAATGTTTCTTGCCTTTAAGGACGATATTTTGACAAATGTCTGGGTTTATATTATTCATAAAAGTTCAATTTACTCAACTATTTTTCTGTGTGTCTTATATTTTTGCTTCTTCACACAGACACCAGTGCCTGTAGCATTTTTTATGGGCTCCCCCATGTCGACAGGACCATCATAGACATTTTTTCGGGCCGTCCATTCGGCAATGAAATTCCTGGAATTTTACGGCCGCTTTGCCTGTTGAATTTGTCATCGCAGGCCGAAGGCTGTCGTATATTCCATCAGCTGCCAGACACGACGCCCGGCGGTAATTATGATAAATGCGTTCTTAATACACTCCGCCGGTGGAGCCCAACTGGCGTTAAAGACCTCAAAGGCGGAGCTTCCTTGGACGAACTTAATGCATTTTCAGTCCATTGTCAGCGCATTGTGGCACCTGGACTAATGGCGCTTCCTGCCTTCCTGTCTTCCTGTCTTGGCCATTAGCAGAAAATGCTGTTGCACACTGATCGACCTGTCGTCCTTCTTCAGTGTTGGCCAGCCCATGAGTCAGTCAGCTGCTGGAACGTGTTTATGGCCTGATTGCACTCTCCCCCACCTGCTGATGTCATTAGATCTGCCATGTGCCATGTGTGTGTGTGCGGGAAGGAGCAAGTCGTTACACTGCTTCTTAGTTGCATTAATGCTTATTCAATCAACGTTTAACACAAATTGCCTATTAAAGCTGCCCCAAGCTCCTCGCCGCGCGCCCCATGCAAATGCGTGTGTATTATGGCCGGGTAATTTGATTAGCTGATAAACGAGGTAACACAAGCGTTTATGCAGGGCTCGACGCGACTTTAGCCATGTTATGACTGGCTAATAAGGTGCTCGCACATGCCGTGGGGCTTAAATAGTTTCCCTGTTTCCGTCCGCAGGAGCTTCGGTGCGGCATAAAGTGTAGCATACATCTTTGGGCCAGCTCAAGTTGCCCTTTGTGCTCCGTCACTGCGAAAATAGCTGCCTGTCCGTGTGTCCTTCGGGACTTTTGGGTATCCGAGTTCAATAAATGTTTCCATATAACTGGACAAGCAATTAACTACAGATTGTGTCGATGTCTGAACAGACTTGTGGCACTTACGACTTGCGACTGGTAAGTCTTTTCACTTAGTTGCAAACGTTTCCAGGTTTTTGAATGTAAAAATGGGGGGGAGTAGTTGTTAGTTAATAGTTCAATGTACTATAGACAAAAATAAATTACTATATGTACATATGAACTACAATTTAAATCTCATATTTTAAGCTGTGAAAAAGTATCTCTGTCTCTGGTAAATATTCCTTATGAAGAATCTATGTACAACTTACAATTTACTAATGAAAAATATGGTTAGTTTTCTCCGTTGAATTTAGAGTTCAATCCATTTAAATTCGCTGTCAATATCCGTCATCCGCCATCCATTCACCAAATCCCTGCCAAATCAAAAGTTAATAGACGTAATGGTGTCTCTGTCATTTGCATTCAACCAAAAACTTGATTATCCGCGCGATTTACGGAGCGCAATTGCGGAAGGTGCGGGAGCGGGGCGAGCAGTGCCGGGTGCTTAATGAGCTCGGCGAAATGTGTGCTTAAAATTAACTTTTAGCCAGCGACACAAACTGCCGCACAGACTGTGTCTGTCGTGCTGCAAACTGTCCTGTCGCTCTGGTCGCTGTGGCAGCTGTTGCTTAGCCAGACATCCTCGCAGCTCGTACCCGTAATTACGCATACATTTCGGGTGGCTGCAGAAGGGTTTCTCGGCTGGCCGAGACTCTGCTTTAATAATTAAGTCTCTTGAAAATCAAGACATCGTGTCGGGCAACCAGAGTCCCAGAGCAAACACAAGTGGAGTGGGGAGACTGGCGAAGGCCATGGAACTGGACGAGGACATCGCCAGTGTCCCGACTTGGTCCTGGCTAGGTTGTCATCTGCAGGCAAACGTCCTGCGAATGCAGCCCAGCAGAGAGAATTTCGTGCGACTAAAAAACTAATTTCCCGCTTTGTTGAACATAATTTTATGCAATTGTTTTCTGATTGAATTGCTGAGTGGAGAGTGCTCCGGCAGACGGACCCGCATGATGCGTGCCACTTGGCCGGGAGGATTTGCATTTGTTTCCAGCTTGTCGACTGCGTCTCCGGGTGGCGGAAGCAATTCAATGCCAACTACGCATCCGCAGTGCACAATTAATCGATTTTGCTGCGGCGTTAACTGCGCTTTTATGCGATTCTTGGTACAATTAAATTTCTCATTATTCGCTGTCTGACGACGCCACATGGCGGATGCTTGATGTCCAATAAGGACTTTAATCGCCCGATAATTCGATTAATTAATGGCCTGGCGACGGGCTGGCAATGGAGCTCCATTAATGGGGAAACCCTCTTCTGAACCGCACACCTGACTCTCGCAGTCGCCACCTTGAGGTGGCAAGTTCAATGGCGTTCACTTCCGAACCCTAATGGGTTCTTCGACTGGGTGCTAACCGAATCGTATCACATCGGACCGGGTGCATTGAACGGGGGCACCATCTGCCATATCCGTCGGCTGCTGACATTGGGCCGAGTGGAAAAAACGGAATTGAAAAACCGAAACCAATTTACATTTTGTTTACCTTTTTGCCTGCACACCTTCATAGCTACCGTCTCTGCTTTTGATAGGGATGAGCAGTATCTAAGAGGTACTCATAGGAACTAGAACCTTGATAGGTTTTTGTTTAAAGTATTGAAATTCGGTATCCTTAAATATACATTTTGAAATGTATATTGTAATAAAGAAGAAAAATCATAGGAATGCATCGAAAATGAAACTAAGAAACTACAAGAAATTAAGTACTTTCGTTGAAAGCAAAACTATTATCATAATCTTTCTGAAATTTATCGAGAAATACTTTTATTTTACAATAATTGTATTAGTTACTGCAATAATAATTAATAATATAAATAATTTTATGCTTTCTTCTCTTTGAAATACATCACGATATCTTTATTTAAAGCAAAATATAGAAAAAACCCTACCAAAATCCTCCCACCATGTACCTCACCTAGACAAGTGAACTAGAGTACCTGGGTACCACTAACTGTCGGCCTTTCTCTACTGGCTTTGACTGGCTGGAATTTATCGCTTAACTCGACACAGCAGCGGAATGGGTGGTGAGGGGGGAATGGGGATTGGAATGGTATAGAAAAAGGGCGTTGAAACTGAGTGTGTAAGTTTTAATTTTATTTTCTCACTTCATTTGGAGGGTTTTGCTTTGGCTTTCGCCTTCGCCTTTTGTTAAGTAAGTACAACACTTTACATACATTTGCATAAGCGCTCCGGCAGTTTAAGCAACCTGTCCGGGTAAGTTAATAAACGGCTTCGGCCGTCCTGGTTAGCGGGATTCGCTGATTCCGAGAACGGGAGGATGCGCGTGGAGGCACTGCCATTAAAGCCACTCTCGTAGAAACTTGAACGTGGCATGCTCTTCTGGGCTCTCCGGGTTTTATGGGACCGAAATCTGATTGCGAATGGCGCCCAGGTGTGACGGCGATGCCTGTCAGGCGGCTGATTATTTGTAGCTTATTGCGCTAATGCGACGCTTATCGCATGAAAATCGCATTAACATCATTTCGGTCGGGAAGGGGACGCCTACGCGTCCCGGTCTTGCTCCTTGGACCCGCCGCCAAGGTTGTTTGATTAGCCAGGCCCAGGACTCTTGCCCATAAGCAAGCACTGTGCAAATATCGCATTTGCTGGCCTTGTGTGTGTGGTGTGCGGTACGCGTTGTTTGCCTATTTAATCAAGGCAGGCCGGCGGCCATTAAAAGTACAAATATTGGCCTGGACTAGGACATGTTTGTCCTGGCCAAATACGCAGCATGTCCAAGGTTGACTGACAAACTGCTGTCTGGTATCTGGGACCCACTGGCAGCTCACTTATTTATGAGTGTTTCACTGGGAGCCATGCAAATTCGTTTGAATTATTCACACCCAAGCTGCCCATCAAGGACAAAGTCGCATTAGCAATGAACTGTCGCTCTGAGAAGATATTAATTTAAGCAGAAACAGACTTCATTTTGTGTTCACAATAAGATCGATATATGATATCCATCACTATCTGTACCGTATTAGCTTGTAAGCTTCTTCGTGGCGCCGATTCCGGGTGTCCTTGGACATTAAAGTCTTGGCCCATTCGGTTTGTGGACTGTCAACGGGCGATGCGTCGCGACGGCTTCATTTATGCCGCTCGTGCTGCCAACGGCCACAACAGCAGCAACAGGAGCAATAATGGCAGGCTCTGCTACGTGCCGCCATCCGAGATATCCGAGATATCGTCCTGTGCGTGCCTCGAGGACCAGAAAAAGGAGAAAACTACAACAATGGAGCGTCTCTCGAACTGTCGCGTTTGATGCGCTTTTGATAACTTGTTTGAGTTGACATCTTCTTGTTGCTGCTGTCAACGGGCCCGTCGCCATCAGGTTGATAAATAGTTTCGCAGGTACGGGACTATCCCTTACCTTTCTTGAATTACAAGAGCTACAAGGACCCTTGAGTTGATTTAAATTAAAGTGCGTCTGCCAACAATTTCTTGCTTGGCCATGCAACTAAGGCTTCGTTTAGAAGGCCATGGGCAAAAATTCTTTGCATTTCCCTCTTCTTATTTTCCCCGGCAGGTGTTTGAATTCTCAGGCTCTGTCTGCCTTAGAGTGTTTGTTTACTTTTTATATTCCGGCGCAGCTTTCAAATTTGCCCGCATTTCAGAGCAAATAAAGCGGAAACGTAAAAGTTAAGCTCCACTAAAGGATGCCCGCTCCCAAAAACAGAAAAACCCGATGGTTATTCATTTTAAAAACTGTTTTTTTGTGGAAATGAATAATGGAACTACTATAATACTATAATACTCATAGCTGAAAGAATTTTAATAAATTCTAAAAATATACAAAATTAAAAACCCGAAAGTTAACGATTAGGTAATTAATCTGTAGTCCTCGTAGATTGTCGGGTGCGTATACGCAATATTTATGTCCAATTCAAAGAGCTAAAAATAAGAGCTGAAAATACAACATTTGTAGCTGAAAGAATTATATAAAATGTATTTTAATAAATACTAAATGGCTTTGACATAAGAAAAATACAAAATTGAAAACCCGGAAGCTAATGATTAGGTAATTCTCTTAAATTATCGGGGCGTATACGTAATATTTATGTTCATTTCAAACAATAGAAGTAAATTTTCATAGATTTTCGGACCTTTTAAATGGCATATTGGGTGTCAAGTGTATAACGAGCGCCTATCGATGTTTACGGCGAGGATTTGTCCATAAATAATTCATTGAAACATGTAACAAAAGTGCGTCAAGTGGTCGCACGCACACACGCACACGGGCACAAGTGGAGGTCCTTCTGGCATCCGCGCAGCAGTATTGGATTACAAGCGGGGACGCGTCTGCCGCATTTGGCCGGAGTGGGTATCTATTTTTTATGGCACCCCGGGGAAATGACGTACTATGAATGCCAGTTTAATACACAAAACTTTGACAATATTGTCGCACAGTTAACACGGACAGGCGCACGCACACACTCGCCCGCCCCGGCCCTGACACCAGAGCAACAGCGCAACAGACTTGTAGCCAGACAAATGTGCGAATAAAATTGCTATTTTCGTGCCGCTTGCGTCTATTGTTAGCCAAGTTAGTCGTATTCAATACGCACACACACACCAACGTCGGCACGGGAACGAATAACAAATAAACGGTTGTTATATCAGCAAATCGATCATTTTTCCGCAGTAAAGCTGAAACCATTGAGTGAGTGGCTGAAGCTCAGCCGAGGCAGCAGGGCATTAAGATTTAAAGCAAAGCAATGCGGTGTGTATCTGTCGCGGGCCTGCGTCATGCCGAAAATGGCACACGCAAATAATGTGGGGAGCGAGGGGGATGGGGGCCAGACATTTATTAAGTGGCTCCTATTCTGGTTCATAAGCCATTCCTTAGCGGCCTGCTTCTGGCAAGTCTGCTCGGCCCTAAAAAGTAGGCAACAGTTGAGCGACAAGCTACTCGGCCATGCTTGATTAATTGCTCGGCGTCCGCCGTCATTTACATGCATTAGCAGTACTTAAATTGAAATCAAAACAATTCACAGACTGCACTGGGAAAAACGGTAAGACTAGTCTTTTAATTTAATTAATAATTTAATTAATAAAGACAGTCAGTAATTTCATTTTATATAATGATACTACGATGTCTCAAGAAACTCATTTAAAGTGTTTATTTAAAGTAAATAGTAAAATAAATATTTCCGCTTTATAAATGATTTGTCCTCAACGTTTATAACAGATATCAATCTTTATAATTTTCCATCTAATTCATTTGAATACCTTGTTTTGCCCTCAGTGCATAGAAGATAAATCTACAGCCTTCTGTTATGACCTCACTTTTTGTCGAATAAAAGGAAAGTACACAAATAAAATCCCCGGCTCGGCGCTCTCTCCTTGAGCGGTTTTATTTAAGTTTCGCGCTCATTGTTTTTATTTGTCTTTAATAGGCGGACGAGGAGTTGTGGGCGGCTGAATGGGTGGATGATGGCGTCCCTCGACGGCAGGCAACTTTAGTGGCTGCCCGTGTTTGCTTTAACATTGAAAAAGTTTTTTTCTCCCGCTTTCTTTGGAGGTAGCGACTCATAAAGCAAGTCGAACCTCGGGCTTTCCTACCTCCTAGGTGAAAATAAGACGAGATGGTGGTGGGGGAAAAGTCCGCAAAAGTTTTCCCACCAACAAAAGGTCACTAAACAATTGACAAAGTCGCTGTGCTGGTGTCTCGGGTTCAGCAAACGCCATTTAAAAAGTTTTACATAATAGTTGTTCCAGGCACTTGTCAAGTGCCCGTAAATGAAACATTTGCCTGGGCACATAATACATTGCATTTAATTTCTTCTAAAAAGGATTCGCTGTAATTTAAACTGCTATTAGTCTATGTAGTCATGAGCAACTTAAAGGTAAGGGTAAGTATGTTTGTTTAGCATTATACATAATATTTTTAAAACCAATATAGAAATAAAAAATTTATTTGTAGGAATTACTATTTCGAGTACTCAAAATTTTACCTAACATATATATTCGATTACAGTAAGTTTCCAACTTCGACTATTATACACCAGTAAAAAAATTTCTAAAATTATTGAAGTAAGCAATAAACACGCAATAGTAATATAAGGATTTAAAATAACCCAACTTTAAAAT
>JAEIIL010001609.1:0-10376 GCA_018905715.1 Drosophila lini | reverse complement strand
CGTCGCCGAGATCTCCTCCGGAGTCGTTGTCAGCTTTCGAATTGTTTGCTCACGAAAGCGTGGATCTACTTCGGTGCAGTGTGGTGTGTGTGTGTTGAGTTGTGTGGTGTGGTGTGGCTTGGTGTTGTGTGTGTTGTTTTGCGTGGCTGTTGCCTCCTTGTTTTGTTGTATATTTTTCGGTCGGATCTCTTCGCATGATCCTCTTTTTTTCGGGTCTCAGAAGATGCGCGCTCGGAAGAACACTGTGCAACAGGTTTGGTTCGGCGTCCACCTCCCTTGGCTTACGCTCCAGTTGATTTATGGGCGCCCAGATGCAGGTTAAGAGGGACTTCTTGAGTGGCTTTTGATTAGCTTCGGGGTATTTAACAGAGTCGGGGGAGTCTCGTCTGTGAGCAGGTGCCCTCTGAAAGGTTTTACATTTGTTTTTCTCTGTCTGCTTTGGCAGTAATTCTTTTTCGTGGTTTTTTGAATATATTTCAGAGTATTTTATTCCACTTATTAAATACTCTTAACTTTGACTTGGTTTATTATTTATTTTGCTTAAAATTCTGTTAATTATGAAACTGCTTCTGAAGTTTTGCCGACATTAAAGTTGCAGACATCAACTTTCAATTACCAATTGCCAAATCATCTTCTAGGAGGCACACCCCATCCAGGTGCCTTACAAAAATTCCATCTGGCCGCACCCCAGCCGCGTCGCCTGTTGTCCAGTGTAATCTTTCCAAAACTTCGTGTGGCATATGCTGTCTAGCATTCTTTTTTTTCTGGTTATTTTTTTGTGGCCGGTGGTGGTGCTGGTGTGTCAGTTGCACGATTGCCAGAGACAACGTGTCTCCAGTGTCATCAGCATCTCCATTTTTCTCCGCTTGTTTCAATGTTTTCGGGTGAGTGCTGCCACCGAACATCCGAGAGCGCCCCAAAGTTTATGCACAGTGAGAAAATATTAAAGAAATGTTGCTATAGAACAAGATTTTCTAAAGATTTTATTTACATTTTATACAGATTTAGAAAAGAATGTTTTAACCAGGGAGTCTTTTTCCGTTACAAAAAATATGTTTTAATCTTTTCCAATAAAACTTTAAATTCCATATTTTAATTTTTCATTAAATACACATTTGAAAATATATCTTAAGGTGATTTATATTATAGTTGTTTCTTAATAATCAAATTATTTAAAGCTTACTATTTGAATATTGCTTCCTTGCTTCAATAATTTTAAGAAATAGTTTAAAATCTCCTAAAAAGCTTGCTAATATCCTGCAGATATCCATGTAAGTTTATGCCTATTTTCTCTCTGTGCATTTTTCAATGTTGTTGGAGGCGACGCTGGCCGTTGTTATAGTGCAGAAAAATTACTATGACAACGCTGGAAACAAGTAAACCACAGTTTACATTCACTCAATTCGGTTCCGGCGCGGGAGGAGAGCCGAGCTGAGCCGAGCTCGGATGGGGATGGGATGGCATCTATGCCAGATGGGGGATTGCGATGGGGGATTGGACAGAGAAGATGTGGGGGATACGGATGCGGGAGGGGGAGGTGGAGGTGGGCATAGTGAAACAGAGACAGAGACGGGAATGGCAGAATCGTGGCGTGGTGGTGGCACGCTCATCTTCAATTTTTCTACGATGCGACGTCGCTTGGGTCGGGTATTTCCTCTCTCTTTCACTCCGAGAGTCCCTGATCTTCTATTTTGTGTTTTTTTTTTTTTCGTTTTTTTCGGCGGCGGCGACTCACACTCGTGTTCCTTGCACTCTACTCCCGGGTCTCGGTCTCAGTCTCAGTTTGAGTCTGGGTCTCGGTTCCCCAGTTCCCGCCACGGTCTGGGCCTGGTCTATAGTCCCTGGTTTGTGGGCCCGATCTGCGCAGCGAGATGAGTGGTTGGCAAAAATGTTTGAATGCGATCACGAACTTGACCTTTCACATAACCTCAAAAGCCAGTCACAGTCACTCAGTCAAGTCAAGTCAAGTCAACTCGATGCGCTACATACGCGCCATGTTAACCAGGCCCAGAGACACGGCTCCAGCTCGAGTCGCGTCTCCACCCAGTTTCGGTTTTCAGATCTCTCAAAAAGAAACCTGCGCGGACCCAGTGGACCCCTGATCCCCAGCAGATCTCCATCGGATCTCCAGATCCCCAGATCGCTAGATCCCCAGAGCCCATCTTCAATGGTCATCCGGCCGGGTGTCAGCCGCAGCATAATTAAAAAACAATCACCCCGGTCCACACGCCCCCTCGCTGGATGTGAATAATATTCGAATATGTGTGTGCGGGCCTGGCATCTGAGTTAGGGGCTCCAGCGAATCTCAGAGATCTCGCGGATCTCGGGGAATCTCGGGGATCTCATGGATCTGGGCGAGGCCAGTGTGGTTTCTATGCTCCAGCCCGCCAGCATTTATGAGCTCTGGCTGTGGCATGACTATCACTGAGGGAGCAGCAGTTGCAGATGCCAAATCAGCAGCTCTGCAAGATACCCGGGTCACAAGACTCGAATCGATAAAGTGCAACAACAGTAACACTAATTCGAAAGGTTTGAGGTATAAGACCAGGGGTTTATCATTGAATTTTTCTTCAGTTCTTTTTTTAAATAAATTTATAATTATAAAGCAAATCTTCGGCAAAGATACGCTTATAAACTCTTGCAACATTGAGGTGCTATAGCTTACCAATAAAAATAATATAAATTAACTTAATAAAAACTATAGAAAAAAGGAATAAATAATATCTAAAACCTTTCTATTTTTATTCTAGAGACAAATTCATAAATCTAATTCATGGAATATGTTATAAGAGCAGAAATTATTGTATATTTAGTTATAAGTCTTTTGGCTTTTCCGTTATATTATATCATTTCATCATTCTAAAATTCAATTTTTAATTTATAATGATTTAATAAAATTGTAATTTAAGCCTTTCCTCACACCACCACCCCTCCTTTGGCTTCCCATTTTTCCCTTAAAATTCCTCCACAAGCGATGTTCCCACCTGCTCGTCACATTTTCACCTTGCCATCAATATGCCCCGGCCCATGCTTGGTACTCGAGCACTTCACTAAATGTTGCATATCATTCGATAGATGCCGTGGATGCTCCAACATCGTCGCCTAGTGTTCTCCTCGTCCGGCTCCTCCTCGTCGAACTCATTGCCCCTCGAATCGAGTTGGGATCTCCGTCTTAAGGTCGTTCGCTCGCTGGAGCGACCCGCGTGTCGCCGCATCTACTTAACCTGGAAAGCCTATGCCCCTGAGTGGCGAGAGGCCTTTGGAGGATTAGGTGAGGTGGAGGAGAAGGCACTGGCTCCGCTGGTGTGGTGTGGGATTGTACGATGTTGTGTTTCGTTTGGGTAAGGCACCACCGCCAACAACAGCAACAGCAACAACAACAAGAACTGCTGTGGATGTCTCAGGCTCTTTGGCCGGGACGCTCCTGCTCCGACTCCACCCTTCCCAGTCGGTGGCTCCTCCCTGCGATCCTCTACTGCCTGCACCTTCTGCTGGTGGCTAGTTCAACAGCTTTATTTATGGGCTGTTTGGGTAGCTTAAATAAATCAAGTTGTAGTTGCACCGCCAGCTCCAACTACAGCTTCCCAGCCAGCGCTCTCACCTCGCACTCGGCGGTTACTGCAATTAGAGTTGGTGGGAATTTGGCACTGTCTCCGCCGTTCTTTTGGGCCTTTGGCTTTGCCCTCCATTCATTGGCAATTTGGGGCTATCTATCGCTACGCTGGCTAATTGCATAATTATTTAAAGCCCATAATTTATGTGTGCCGAAAAATCTCCAAGTCGGCTCGACCTGGCCTGGCCCGACTTGGCCTGGCTTTCGGGTGGCTCAGTTTGTGGTTGTTATTTTCGGATGACCGTTAAGGTTGGAAATTAAGCTGGACCATTATGTGCCGTTTGTTTTACAAATTTTAACGCTATTTAACACATTCGCCACGGATCTGTGGATGGCCGGATCACCGTGAATGTTGGTTACCCGGGTATCCGTGGATAGTAGCACCATAAACCATTAGCATGAGAGATTGCCGTCGCCGCCTCTCTATGCGCTTCTCAAATAGCTTTTGTGCGCCAGCCAGGTGAGCGCATTGACAAAATTAATGATGCCCTCACTAATATCATGCCTAATTGATTAATATGCGCGGCGAGACAACAACTTTTCTGACTTTGACTCCGGCTTTAGCTTGGGCTTCGACTTCAGCCTGAGCTCCGAGAGCTGGGCTTTAATGAACGGAGCAGCGCTCAGGTTTTTAGCTGTTAATCTTACTGTATAGCCATTTAAGGTAAGCTCTCTGGCTTCTTAATTAAATTAGGTGTACCGCTGGGCACCCTACGGCTGAGGAGCTGAGCGGAGCGGACCTGCGCGTAGATGGCCGTATAACTAACCATCTATTTATCTAGTCAACGTTTTTGTGGCCTTTCGGGGCGTTGCTGTTAACTTCACACACAGAGAAACACATGGAGTCTCAGAGGCAAAGAGAAAGGCTGGCAAAGGTCAAATGGTCAAGCAGTTGGTGGTTGGTCAAGTGGCCACAAAATCAACACACCGAGACCCAGTCCCAGCCCCAGTCCCAGTCCCGTCACTTGTTCGGGTCAGGTTCCTGGGCGTCGGATATAGAGCGATACCTTCGCAGCGGTATCAGCATGATTTTAATGGGACCCCCTCCCCAGCCCGATATTAATCTCGTATATACAGTATGAATGGATCTGATGAGATGAGATTGGGCATTAGGCAATGACTAACGTTTTGTCTGCTCTTTTGTTCGAACTTGTCTGCGAGATGGCCGGATAATCTTCGGCATTTCATTCGCGGGGGAAGAGCCGTCGGAGATCTGAGGAATTCACTCGGTCGGGGGATTTTATGGCTGGAGTGTGATCATAGGTTGATATTAATGTTGATAGATATCTTTAACATAGATCTCTTTATGCTCTCAAACGAGCTGAGCTTTTACTTATCTACCAGCCAGCCATATTGTTTGTTTCCCATTTGTTGCTGATCAAAAATATCGGTTTTATGATTTGATTTAATTTTAGAGATAAGACATATTAATTTGGCAGTTCATTAGGTGCTTCTTATGATCTTTTGAGCAATTTTTTATTCGAAATTTAGTAGAAATGCCTAAATAATTTAGTAGAAAGCATATCATTATTTAAATCCTATTTTAAAATATAAATAAATATAGGGAACTTTAGATTCTTACTTAAAAAAATATTATATAAATGCACCATACAAAATTCTTCCTAGAATTAAATAATCCCAAAGCTACTAAATACCTAAAAGTGAGCTCTTCAGGATTTCTTTTGCCACCAATAAACTTATATTGAACAACGATGTTGTATAAATTTTCTAATTTTTCCTTTCACTCCACCCACAATCGGCATTTCCAAATACATCTTTTGTAGGCACTCCAAGCCCACAAAAAAACAAAAAGTTTATCTTCATTAGACACAAAATGCAAATTGGTTTTGTAACCAATATTTTTCATGTTCGAAATTCTTTCTCTCGCTCCCTCGAAGGTGACCTGCTTTTCTCAAGTGATCAACTTGCGGCGGCCATTTCATTGATTAATTGTTTTCGGGTCGGTGTATTAAGTATACGAGTATATGTATGGAAGTATGTTCGGACTAAGGTTGAGTCAACTAAGATATAGCGTATAATTAGCAACTTACCGCGCGGTGAACGTAAGCTCAGATCAACTGGTTCAACCTGAACCGGAGGGCCCTCTGCCTGCGGATCGAAAAGAAATTGGAAAAGGAAAATGATTATCAGCAAAGGCATCAATATTGATATTCCCTCCCCCGAATATATAGAAAATTATATATGCAGCTGAACAATAGAGTCATAATCGCAGCGGCGGCTAATCAAGTTTGACAAAAATGATGTTTCTGCTGATGGGGGAAAGTGTTGGATGGGTCTTGCTCACTCCGGCAAAGAACACCAACCACGGGGGGTTCGGCCGCAGATTTGGAGTCCGCTGGAAAGGTGGGGTGTGCGTGTTTGGGAGCTGTTTGGTGTTTGGTGTTTGCTTATTGAATTCATCTAGCTGGAACCACCGCAAATGACTTCCGTCGATACCTTTCTTACTCCATATGGGGGATATGGGGAGATCCGAGATCGCAGATCGGCGGCGATAAGTGGGAAGAAACCGAAAAAACCACAATTGTTGCGCATTTCATGCGCTTACGAAACCTTTAGCCAATAAACTAAAGGCAATAAAAACTAACCAAAGAAAAAAAAAAAACAATAAAAAAAGGATGGAAGCAAAAAAAAAAAATCCATGGCGCAAAAATAACAAAGAAACAGTTATGAGCTGCCCGCAGCGCCATAAAATGGATAAATTTTAATTTGGCACTGCATATGCATTTGCGACTTCAGCGCCAACACTTTGCGATATTATTTAAACGAGGTCTGCAATATATTCATATTTAAAGGGTGTTCCGGACCAGGAGTTACCGCACAGAAACTTTTATTTGCTCTTCAAGTGGCCAATTAAGTTATGGCTTAAAATTTTAGAGGATGGGTCAAAACATCATATTTAAGTGATTTTAACAACCGTTTTGGGCTCTTGTTAGAAACGCCCAGCTCTAAAAATGGGTAGAAATTTTTATACTGGTTATAAATTAAATGTTATACCATGTAAGTTCCATTTTTAATTTTAAGTATGCTTGCTTAATATGTAATTCATTAAATTCCGGCTAGATAAAAAGCTATAAAAACCTCAGGTATTAATAATGAAATTATTGATTGACTGATAACAGACAAGAAGATTTATTATTGGTGAGTTGGATAAGATAAAATGATTAATAGATAGCTAGAGGGAAATTTGATGTGTGACCCAAACTTAAATTTGCGCAAATTTTAAATTATAATTATAAAAAATTGCCTCATATTTAATAGTATTTAGTCAAAATTTTCATTAAATAATTTTTCTAACTAAGTTTTAAACAATCGTTTTAATTAAAGAGTCTTTTTTTTTTAATAATTTTATTGGAAAATAGAATTAATCGTATTCTCTTCAATAAAAAGTGCAGTAATTTATATTTTCTGATAATTATATTTAGAAATTCAATTCAAGTCAAAGCCACTCAAGTCCTGCCTTTGACCAGTCAACCCGGTTAACCCAAGTAACCCTAATCCACTTGCAGGGTAGCCCCAGATCCAGCCATAGTCTTAAGGCCTGCTGCCAACAACATGGTCGCGAACACCAAAAACCAAGACGGCGAACAACCAAGTCGACATCCATGGACGTGGATGCCGATGCAGATGCCGAGTGTGTGCCCAGTGGGCAAAACAACGACAATTGTCAGGCTTGTAGCGCAAATTATGAAAAAATGTCAGTGGCGAGTGGGCGAAAAGATGGCTAGGAAGGGGATTTTTGAAGCGGGTCTGCGGTGGAGCACGAAGAACTCAGAACTTGGCCACGCGATTTGGAGGCACTGCAGCGGCAGTTAGTTATACAAACAAATGCTCATTGCCGGCATTAGATTAGATAGTTTGTCTTCGATTGTGTCGAATGGCGGCCGCGGGGCCAATTGCGATGTATCTCTGCCTTCTTGGCCTTCTGTCCACTTTATGGCCCACAACATTGACAACAACTTCATTGGCCGCCAGCAGATCGAAATCTGGATCGAAATCGAGCTCGAGATCCCGATTTCGATTCCGAGCTATATCGCGATCGCGATCGAGATCGAGATCTGGCGATCGATGTTGGCAATTGCAATTGATATGCGACTGATGTTGGCCCCTGTCCAAAGGTATTTATATTTATATTATTTCTCCTCAACTTGTTTTTTGTTACTTTTGCCCCCGTATACTTTTCCCTCTAATTGCCCCACGACGCTGATTTATTGTTATATAGATTCCCGTATAGATTCCCCCTACTTTATGATATTGTTATGGGGCGCTGCAGCCTCCGATCTGCTAATTTGTGATGGGACGTGCTGAAATTTCTCATAGGCGCCGCAATTGATAGAATGATGGCCGGGACATTAGTTGCCTCCGATTTCCCCTGATTTCCTCCCCATCCCGCCAGCTCAATTTTATGGATTGTCTTACGCTTGGTATGTGGTTTTCCGCCGACTGACAGACGTACGGCTGACGACGGCTTCTGCCTTTCAGATGGGTTTTATGGGGCAGCCAAACGAATTGGCCCACTGGGAATTCCTTGGCAATTGTCATTTCGAATGGCCCGAAGCGAAGTGTATCGCTAGCATGAAAATATTTTACTCGCCTCTCGCTCTTAATTGATAAAGCCTCTTTTTTTTTTGTAGGCGGCACTTCTTGCGAAGGCAACTTGTAGCCGTTAATGAGTTGTGTGCTTAACTGATATTGAAGACAAATTACAGGCAATAACAATTACTTAGGTGCTGGGACGAGGGCATTAAAATAACTTAAACGGGGACACAATTAACTTTAATTTGATTTAATTTAAGAAAAAAATAATCCTTTGGCAAAAATAAAAAGTATTTTTGTGAACATGTTCATTTTGTTTTATGTAGAATTATTTATAAAAGTAAAGATGAAATTTTTCAGGACTGACAAACGCTAGGGCTCATCTTCATTAAGTAGTAACTATCTACCAATATAATAAATTGATCTTTCGCACAGAAATATCCTAATGGTCTTTCACCAACTTGAAGATTTTCTGTAAAGAAAAGTTGTATGTTAGGCTAGCAAAACAATAAAAATATCATTATTGTATGCAGTTAAGTTGAAGTTAGCTTTGTGAGAACTATAGTTATCTTTTTGTATAAATGGATAATGATAACAGTACCTAATATCTTAATCCTGTGTTCTGTTAAATTCTTAAAGTGACTTAAAGAAAGTATCGTAGATCTCAAAATTAGGTCAGGTAATAATTGATTATAACAATTATATATTTAATAATTGTGTTTTTAACTTATTTTCCCTCTTTGAGCCGCACTTAATCAACCCCTACTTATCGCTAGAATCTGTGTGTTAATCCGCGAACTCACCTCCTTTGCTGACAGAGGGTCGGATCCAAGTCCATTCTGCAAAGAGAGGCAGAAAAACAGGGAATTAAGCGATTTTCCCCCTTGAAAAAAAAAGTGCAACAGGTTGGTGTCAGCCATGGGCTCCCCTCTCTTAACCCCTTTGACCCCTTCCTTAACCCTGGAGTCGCCAAAACAAACTTTCAGCTGACAGGGTACAAAAAAAAGGGGAGCACATGGCGGCATATGGCGTTGGCGTTGGCGTTACAGTGCCGTCGTTGTACTTACCATGAAAACCATTAAATTGTAAAACGTCTTACAAAATAATAATTGCCCGGCAACGTTCTGGCCACGTTGTTACAAAAGACAGGCAGCAAAGGGTAGGAAAGTGGCGTTGGTGGTGGATGCTCGAAATAATCGCTGCAACTAGCCTCGACTTGGGCTTGGGCTTGGGTTTTGGTTTTTAGTTTTGGCTTTTGCTTTTGTCGCAGCAGCTGTTGCCTGTGTCTCTTTTTCTGCAACTGCCGCATGCTATTTCGCAGCCGCGGAATCAATGACAAAACGCGGGCAACGCACCTTGAGTTTTTTCTGTTTTTTTCGCTACCTTCTCCTCTTTTTTCCTGCTTCTTTTTCCCTTATTTTTTTCTGTTATTTTTGCCTGCTTATGCTTTGAACTTTTGTTTCCTTTTGTTGGGGGAGGGGGGCCACCGTGGCAGAAGCAGAAGCAGCCGCATTTTGAGTGAGTGGGTGAGAGGGGGGGAACGAATGCAGCCGAAAAGGAGGGCAGCAAGGCAAGGGGGCCACTGAGGGAGTTGGGTGAGTGCTCAGTGCGTGACGAAGTTACTTGGGCAAATATTTTATGAGTCGCCTAAGCATGACTAATAAATTAAGAAAAAAAAACATAAAACAAGAGCTTAGAGATTTATCCAATTGAACAGTAAGGAAAATATGGAGCTACAAACAGTCGAACTTCCCTAAATCAAAACCTTAAATGGTGGTCAAAACAAACTATAGATGCCATTAATTAAAAAGTATATATTAATAAAAAAAAAGAATTTGAAAGATTTCTGCATAAGAACTAAGTTTAAATAAATATGTTACAGAAATATAAAAGAGCAATATAATACAGTTTCTTTTTCTTGTACGAAAACAAATTTAAGCAGGAAGTGAAGTAGGGTTTTTAATTTACTGAAAATTGTTTAAAATCAAATATGTAACTTAATGATTCCCCCATTAATTCCCTGAAATACGCAGTTTTCTAAAAATTATTTGTATTAAAGTGCATAGGATAAAAAAAAGAGGTTAATGTAATTTATGCAAAAATAAACAAAATTTCGAATATATTTAATTTATTTTTGAGGTTTGTTTTAAATAAATTTTAAAAGGTCAAGTAAATATTGATGAAATATTAATAAATAAAAAAAATACAT